>CM025785.1:2113330-2241219 GCA_014636745.2 Centella asiatica
ATATATATATATATATATATATATATATATATATATATATATGCAGGTTGCAGAAGTTGGAGAAAAGAATAGGGAAGTGGTAGGGGTGATTAGGGGATGTATCAAAAGTGTGACGAGTGGAAAGAAGTGCTCTAGTGATTTTCCAGTTTACGTAAAGCTTGGTTATATTCTGGGACTTAGGATTTCTCCAACTCACAGGTTTTCTAGCTCATAATATTAATTAATTTGTAATATTCTCCCTCTTTTCTTTATTTGTCTCTTTGTCCGTAAAATATATGGATATGCCACCTTAATTTATCAAATAATTTAATTTCTAATAAACAAATCAACGCCTCCACCTCCACCCACATAAAGATTATATTCCACTAAATAAGGTCTACGTATATATGTATGGTGCTCCTCGTATCCCGGACACACACACACACACATATACATATACACGGCTGCTAGCGTATAACTACTTCAAAGCATCTCTGTTACTCACCGTCCATTCATTATTAATTTGAGATTGGTTATCGAGATATAATGTATTATCGTAAATTAGTCGAGGCAAATTTTAAATTCATATTTCATTTTTCGAACAATTATAATATTTGTGCATGTTTAAATTGAGTTGCATCTAAAGTTTTGAGAAATAAATAAATGTAATGATTTCATGATCCACTCATGATTTAGCTAGAAATCCAAACAAATTGATTCGTTGAGAGGGTAATTATTGAAAGGAGGTTTCCACCTGGTACAATTGAACACGACAATAGATTCATCAAATTATAAATAATGAACTTAAATGATACACATGTTTAAATCTTATTAATTACTCAATTGTTAACGATATATATGCACTTCATATCTTATTTATGTGATCTTATATTTACATAATTTATTGCTCAAAATAATGTAGTTGATCTTAATAACCAATTCCTCTAGAACCTTGAATGTATCAAAACTCTATATATGCGGCCACTAACAAATTTTTAATATGAATTACTACTTAACAAATGTCCTGAAAAAAGCAAAAGTATATTTTGTTGTTAGGTACCATACATCATGCATGCCACAATATACCTAGATAAAATGTTACTCTATGAATAAAGATCTTCGACAGAACATATTCCGTACAATAGCTACCATTATATATAAAAAAATATATATATGTATTGAATCATTTGGCAAAAGCACCCTTTAATCGAGCATCAAATCAAGAGAAGCAAATGACTAAACTACTCGTAATTCCTGTAAAATGCACCTACTTTTTCCAATTAAAGCACACTTTAATTTAATGGAGTACATGCATAATGAACAAGTAGAACATTAAAGTAATTCACAACCTAGCTATTTCCTCTGCTCCGATAAGATCAATTTTAACTTTTCAAAATCCTATTGATTCATATGCAGAATTTGGGTAAATTAATTTATTTTTGCTAGACTTCCATATATGCAGGCGGCTTGGTATTGGAGCAAAACTTGTTAAGCATTTAGAAGAATGGTGCAAATATAACGGAGCCGATTATGCATACATGGCTACCGACTGTAGCAACGAGCCTTCCATCAATTTGTTCACTCGAAAATCTGGTTACATAAAGTTCAGAAACCCTACAATGTTGGTGCACCCTGTCCATGCCCACTACAAGCCACTAGGCTCGGGCATCGAAATCGTTCGTGTCCATCCGCAACTCGCTGAGTCAATCTATGGCCGAGTCTTGGCCAACTCGGAGTTCGTCCCCAAGGATTTGAAACAAATTTTAGCCAACAAGTTGAGTTTAGGCACTTTCATGGCCTTACCCAAAAAATATGTGACAAATTGGGATCCAAAAATGGAAATTTTACCACCCAAGTTTGCTATTTTAAGCATATGGAACACAAAAGAGGTGTTTAAACTACAACTGAAGGGAGTGTCGGCGCTAACCTACGCGTGGTGCGCGGGGAGCAGGGTGCTTGACAGTATGATGCCTTGGCTTGGTTTACCTTCTGTTCCAAATGTGTTCAGCGATTTTGGGGTTTACTTTTTGTATGGACTTCACATGGAAGGAAAGGGTGCTTCGCGGCTCATGAAGGCTCTATGTTCCTTCGCTCATAATATGGCGAGAGATGACGTCGGATGTGGGGCCGTGGTTGCTGAGGTGGACAGGAGGGACCCAGTGCGAGAAGCAATCCCACATTGGAAAAGATTTTCATTGGATGAAGACCTGTGGTGCATTAAGAAGCTTACAGTCGCCAAGGATGATGTGTGCACAGAGGAAAATTGTGAACCCTACGATTGGATTAAATCTCGATCGCCTACTTCTGTAATATTTGTTGACCCTCGAGACTTTTGATTTCTTGTTCAGTTCTATCTGTAGGAATGATTTCTTGTTACTTTAATCCATTTTTCGATAATTGTATAAAGTTTTATACGTCAAATCATTGATGCCAAACCTGAGGGAAATGCACAAAATCAAATCATAATAACATATTGTTATCATACAAATGAAAATATTTTAATGAGTATAGTGAAAGAAGCTAAAGCTAAAATTAAAATGTTGTCTTTTGTTTTTTGTCCCCTCCAACGCATGTAGGTGAATTATTGAGAGTGAAAGTTTGCAACCCTTTCGGCTAAAGAAAGGGGGAAAGCTTTTGATCTGAGCACCAAATGGTAAAATAAAACTCAATTAGTACGAAACACGAACAAAGGAGTAAAGAGGACAAGAGGTCATTCTCGAAACTCCACCTTTGCGTAGCTTTAGACCTATGGTAGCCCGACACATGTAAAAGTCACAAATGGGGAACGAGGACCACAGTTGCATTAAGTTGAGCACACATGGCGACCAATCGACACTTTCGTAACTAATTTTGTATCGATGTTTTTTTAGTGGAGTAAGGTATGGATTGGAGAAGAATAATTATCTTTTAGAGAGCCAATTTATTGACTTGACAAAAATAGTTTGTAAAAAATTTAGGATGACACTATGGAAAAAATAGTTGATATGGATCAAATTCTATCGGTAAACACCCTTTTATTGTTAAACCTTATGAATGAAGAAGATTATATTGTGGAAAAATTCAGTCAATTGTAGATATGGGTCATATGCCTTTATATGTGTATGTTAGTTTTCGTACGTGTATATATATACTTATTTAAATTAACCGACAAATGTTCACAGATGATTGCGGAACTGCTAAGCCTCCAAAATAACTCGTATTTCATTAATTTTTATTGGGCTGGTTAGTCAACTAAGGGCAAAAATCTATTAATAATAAGATCAATATGCCCAAGACTTCATCAATTTTTGTTAAGTTCAGGCTTGAAAATTTATAGAGTACAACTGATTGATACAAACAGCCGAGTAATAATGTGTAAGGAAGCTGCAGAAGACCGACTTTTGTCATGATTGTTACAAGTATTATTACGTACTAGTTAGCACTTTTAACTTCTACTTGCATAAGCCTGAACGAAACTTGAAAACCGGGACACCTTGTCTTGTAGAAGAACTTCTGGATTTCCTTGTTCAACCTACAACGTCAGAGGAAGAGAATATATTAGATGGGATCTGTGACCCGATATATATGATTTATTAGTGTAAAATAATACAAATTCCTATACAATATATTATACTGCATTGTCTGCATATAACTGTTCTATATTATTTTTCTACAATAAAATAAGATGACAAGTTAGTGCAGGTTTATTTGTGACTCTTGACCTATTATTGACTAGGAAGCATAAGGACTGGGTCAAGTAAGAGATACCATCACGTCCAATACGTTTCTGTTTCCAAATGGTACCAGACTACGATATTCTTCGAATAAGTTTATTTCTTAAATCCAGCGTTTGAAGACTTGTCTTTATTAAGTTCTCCACGTTGTACTAACCTCAAGTTGATCTGACGCCTTCATATCTTTCCATGAGTGGATTCTTCAATATATTAATTAGTCCCATGTTCTAATCCATCTAAGGTTTTCCCGCATTTTAATATGGAAGGGGTGTGTAAAAAAAAGTAGCTACGTGTCTTAAGATCACCAATAAAATTCTCTAATGTCCTAAACACTGTTAGCTATGACCCTAAGAAGAAGTAGAAGTTTTTAAACGTTAAGAGCATACCAATGACCCTTGATCAAGAATAAGAATATTATCCATGTCTAGTACTGTGGAAATGCGGTGAGCAATTGTGATTACTGTGATGCCCCTGCATTCACTAGATATGGCACTCTGTAGCTTCGACGCTGTTTGAGTGTCTACATTGGCCGTACATTCGTCCAAACAAAGTACCTGAAAATTTTACATTACATATTAATCTATAAAAGGAATTGTGTGCCTGTCTTGCCAGGTTCAAATGCATATCTATACACATTTCACACCTTAGAGGACTTGAGAAATGCACGTGCAAGGCAAAGGAGTTGACGTTGTCCAACAGAGAATGGAGTTCCAGATTCTTTTACATGTATGTCCAGTCCCCCAATAGCTTTAACTTCATCCTCAATATGGCACTTAGCTAGGGCATTCCAAATTTTCAAGTCATCGCTCTTCTGGAAAGGGTCTAGGTTATCCCTGAAACAAAAAAGAAATGGATGACAATAGGAAGCCAATAACTTATAGTTTATATTATGAACTGACTATTACTCGTGTTATCTCAATAGCTCAAACAGAGGTTTGCTAAAAGTTAAATGCTAAGTGCTGGCCACATAAATGTTTGTGGTACCTTACTGATCCTTCAAAAAGAAAAGGAGTCTGGGGAACAACTGAAAAATGTGAACGGAGATCCCTCAGAGAAATATCAGCTATGTTTACTCCGTCCACCAAAATACAACCTCCACATATTGGGTTGAGACGAAATAAAGCATTTAAGATGCTAGATTTTCCAGCACCCGTTCTGCCAATAATTCCAATCTGATTGAATACAAATTATGAGTATTCTAACCTTGAGAAGTAAGCATTTGAAGAAGTCCAAAAAGAAATATTCATTGTTGATATATGTGAATTTCAAGAACAGTTATTAAGAGAAGAATTTCTATATAAATATAGAAATGAACCAACCTGTGTCCCTCCAACAACTGTAAAAGTAAGATCGTGAAGTGCAGCAGGCAAAGATGGCATATACTTAAGTGTTACATTCAGAAACTCAATTTGCCCTCGAATTGGCCAATCTGGATCAAGGAACTGGCATCCTTGAAGTTCTTCTTGAGGGACTTCCATATACTAGAACAAAGGAGCATACTATTAGTAAAGGCAAAAGAAACAAAAAAACGAATTTCATTTGTCATACCTGAAGAACCCTCTCAACAGCAACCATTTCCTTTTCTGTTTCTGTGAAACTTGTCAAGAAGCTTCCCAGAAGAGATACAATAGGAGCTGCATAAGACAGTGCCAAACCCACCTGCGCCGAAAAGGAATATTAAAATCCGTTGCTACTTGCAAGTGAAAGTAGTTACAGAAGTAGAAAACAGTTAATTCAAAATTGGATAAAATAGTAAGGTACTTGGGAAAAAACATTTACCAGTCCTGGGCTTCCAAAATTGATAGGAAGATGTCCATGAGATCCAATAACAGCCATCACAGCAATAAACGAGACAATAAATGCTGCTAACAACTAAAACAAACCCATGATTACTAATGCTGGCATTAAAGTTGCATTACATCATTTATAACTAAACATGAAGAATGTTATCTTATGAAGTATTAACCTAAATAACTGAACTAAACATGAAGATATGTTATCTTATGAAGTATTAACCTAAATTTTAGCACATATAAGTAGTAATAAGAAGTACAATCTTTCCATTCACTTATAATAACGTGTACTCGTGATGTAGCTTTCCAGGTTAGGTCGCACCTGCAGACGCAGGGAAAGCCACAAACTTGCTATGATCTCTGAATAAGAAGTCCGCTGATATAATGTTACATGCTCTGTGAATCTGGCCAAGAAAAAGTCCTGTCGAACAATAATAGTAAGTTTCACAAATAGTTTCCACGAAAGGCAACTCAAACATTCACTCTAAAGCTCTGTCTGCACCAAAAGTTAAAAAATTAAACTTTTTATGGGAAGCTAGATGTAAGACATCATCTAAACACCGTAAAACTTCCAAGGAGAACATGTAACATAGTTTCAGGCTTCAACATGTTGAAAGGAAACTATAAGCTATCATGGATGGTTCAGCTAAAGTGATCATACTTTGGCTTGATAATGGATAAATGAATTTAATGCCTATGCTTTACCTCAGTTTTAAATGCCCTTATAGTTGATGATCCATTTAGCGTCTCGGTAAAGGAAGCATAAATGGGTGAACGTGAAACACTGTCTAGCCTTCTCAACTCCCTGGATGTTGACCTGTAGTAGAACTGAACAACCTTTCATTCAGTTGACAAGTCTTATGTCTAATATTATCTTAACTTTTGATCATCACATGTCAAAGAAACCAAATTGGTAAAAGTCAGTTTCCAATGCTGAACATAATCACTTATGTGGTATTCCAATATTATGATTCTTTCAGTAAATAGCTACAAACAAGTTTTTACAGTTAACATGCTGAAGTAGGTGTCTGTACTTCTAAAACTGGAATGGAGAAACATTTATCTAATGAAAAAATAGATATAACTTTTACTTGTTGCATTCTTAATGAAGGTAAGTTATATATTTCCATTTATATATATTCTTTACTCTTCTCCTTGATGCTTCATTTGGTATGAGGAAGTTGGAGTAAGGGAGCCACAATGGATTCAGCCCTTCTAGATTCAACCCTTCTAGGCAGGTAAGTGCGGAAAAAGATGAGAGAAAAAAGAGGGAAAAGGTTCAAGGGGCCGGATGGATGAGTAAAAAGAAATATTTTGTGTGCTCTGCTTTATCATTTGGACTGGAAGAAAGAGGTACCACTTGATATTATCTTATATATAAGAAAACACACACTACTTTTCAAGAGTAAAATTTGTATAATTTAACGTAGTTTTTAATAACTACTCTACGCGTCCCAATGCAAATTTGTAGATCTTCTTGTTTTTGAATACTTTATCCATCACAAGGTTGGATTTCTTAAAAAACTACAAAAAAGAAGAAAAAAATAGCAGAACCCATTTTTTAAAAAAAATAGGCCGCAACATATTTCCCGTTTTTCATGTGTGTGTAGGGAAAACTGGAAATAGACTGCAGCCTATTTTTTAAATATGGGCAGTACAAAAACTTTTTAACTTTTTAATGTTTACGAGAAATCCAACCTTATGTATGGATAGGGGATGGTTCGCAAATTTTCATAACTTTTGGTGATGTGTAGAGTAGTTTTTTATAACTACATAAAATTATAAAAGAATTTACAATTGGAAACTTGCTCAACGTGCATGATTATAAAAACCATGATACACATCTTAAAAACCTGTTAAATTTTGCACATTCCTTTATTTTTCAATATTGTTTCATCCACCTAGTTCGATTTTTCAAAAGAATTGCAAAATATAAGATAATTAACTACAGTCCAAATTAAAAAAAATAAGTTGTAGCATATTTCCCGTTTTCTTATATAGGCTGCAACCTATCTTCAGACATCCATTTTTCTCTCTCTTTTGATATCCCTTTTCTTTTTTGTTCTGAATGAATGCACACCGACTTTCCTTTCTGTCACTCTTTACCCACCAAAAAATATTACTCTGTATAGCATCGGCTATGACAAAGATCTGACTGGTGCTTATATAAAGGAACAAAGAAGATAGTAAAGCAGTTCAACGTGAACAGATAAAGCACCAACTGAATATTTCAAACTTAAGATTCATTAACTCCTGCACATTCTGTCAAGCACGAATAAAAAGTAACGATCACTTATTTATTTCTCCATTCCTTTGGCACTTCTCATTACAAGAAAATTGACCGAGATGAATTAGATTGCTAATGTCAGCTTCAGTACTAAGCTTATGTACATATAAATAATTATAATCTATAGCAAAAATACCTGCAGTTTGCTGTATATATACCAAAATGGCAGAAATAGAAGCAAACACATCACCTGTCATATACATATTCAAATAAGTTATGGTAGCAGTCAAGAAGATGAAAGCAATCAAGCATTAAATACAAGAGAAATTGGTTTGTTAGTATTACCTGCACATAGGAAAGAACTATAGCAATACCTAAGAGACCAACAAAATTTGCCAGAAGAATGTTGAGAATGAATGGAAGTGAGTCATCAATCGTATACAAATCGGAAGACAGTCTGCAACAAGAAATCAAATTTTAGGTAGAACTCAAAGAAGATAATCTTTTAAAAGTTCTGATGTTACCTATTAAGAATTCTTCCACTTGGAGTTTGATCAAAAAAATAGACAGGTGCATTGACAAGATTCTTTAAAAGTCTATCATGCACTTGTACAGCAGCACGTAAGCCTCCAAATGCAAATGAGAATGCTCTCACTAATGTCAGTAAGGAATTAATGATACAGAATATGCATAGGACAACCTGCAGGGTGAAAGAAATATATTAACATGCATGTCAAGCCACAAGTCGCTTTTATTTAGTTTTTGCTGGGGTGAGAGTGAGAGTAGGGGTTTCAAAATTGAGTTGTATAATTTTGGCATACCAATAATATTTAAAAACATCATTTTAGTATTGAATATTTCCAGCATATATTCTCTTTGTGAGAGGAGTTGGAAGAATTGAAAGTTACATCTATGCTAGTTATATAAGGAATGGTCAAATACAGCTTGATGTTAGTTATATACGGAACAGACATTTAGTTTTAATATCTACCAGATTCCTGTCCTAGTTGTACACCTCCAATTCATTTCCAAACATTCCTTTGAAAGGATTTATATTCTTATAAAGAAATGTGCAAAGAAGATAACTGGGATAATGAGCTACTGAAACTTACACATTTCAATAGAATTCTACATAGAATGACTGAAATATATCAAGCAACCACACAAATTTACATAATTTTACATTTTAAAAATTGTTTTCAGAAAAGTGGTTAACATACACGTAGATATTGCAGTTAAAGTTGAATGAATCCATTAATCACCAGATAAAAGGATGTCTGAAACTTCTGATGATTCACTCCTGTTGTATCTACCCAATACGACAGCCAGAGATCATTTCCATTACGAGAAGCTTGCATAAATATTGCTGAAAGGCATGTTAAGATTGTAACAAACCAACCACAAAATGCTGCATAGTATCTGTAAATTGAGAGATAATCAATCAGGATCTTGAAGCAAGTAGAATAACAATATCTTGCTTTTTACATAATAATGGCGCAAATATGCAGCTCATTTCTCTCTCAGAATTTTGACCATGAAGCCAGCCTATTAAAGTTATCACTCACTTGTAGATGACAGGTTCAACTCGGCCCTCTTTCCTCTGCTCTACGTCAATGATATTTTGGGCTTCTTCAGAAACAGGAGTGTCATCACTCTCTAGAAGATCATTTCGTGGGGCCTCAATAACATCTAAGCATTTTCCTTGCGTTTGACCCTTAGAAGATATATTGAAGTCTTCCAGCGAGGATGATGTCAAATGCGAAGAAATGGAATACTCGGCTGGACTTCCAACCCACTTCACTTGTCCTTTATCCATTACAACGACTGAATCTGCAGAAGATATTGCCTGATGGAAGCAGAAGTATGATTTCTAGATGGAATTGGCCAAAAAAGAGAATAGAACAGAGGAAACAATACTGTCAATGAAATGTTTCAACATGAATAAAAGGTGTGGAGTTGCATCTTGCAACATTTCCAATAACTACCTACCACTGAAAGAGAAACTCCAAATATGACTCAACAAAGTCAGAGGAGATTAATTTAAAAGTAGATAACATAGTACAAATGGTTCACTGACCCAATTTTGGTTAAATTTGAAATTTATAAGCTCCATTCAGCCATGAATCATATAGTGAGAATATACAGAATTAGAATTCAGAAGTCGGATAGCCTTTCAATATCTACAATTTGTGATCCCAAAATTAGATATTATTAAGATATTCTTAACTGCAGATCAGTGATACCATTTTAATACAGATTTTCCTTGTAAACAATCAATTGACCCACTTCTAGCATGCTCCAACTTACATTTTCACTTCTCTAATTTCAAGCTTAACTATGAAAATGAATGAACATATGCTAGTGAAAAGAAACCAAAAACATGTTTTGGGTCCATGATTTTGAAGGCCAAGTAAAACTATATCCCACTGCACCACTGACCTAGTTATGTATAGCAACATGATGCAGTGATGTGCATCTGATATCATTCGTTAAAAACAGTCTTAAGCCAGCGAGATTTATGTTTCTACTACAAACAATGAACAAGGTTAGGGTATAAACTACACAGATCAATGAACACATCTGATAAAGGAACAATAACTATCATATCACATGCTCAACTATATATGTCATACTAGTGAGTAGATTTTACACATTAAAAGGCAAGTTTATACAATTTAGCAATTATTGTCAATATTAGTTACGTCTCAGTTCTCAGCAGAGTCAGTACCTGAATGTTATGAGTACAGATGATCCGCGTCTTCTGATTCATAAGAGGACCAAGAATTGCCTTGGATAGAATCCAGCATGCAACTTGTGCATCAACTGCACTAAGGACGTCATCAAGCATGCATATATCAGATCCATGGTAGACAGCCCTGTTAGTTTCAAAGACATAGGACTGTGTCAACAAGCTGAAAAATGTAATGTTTTTAACACAGAAGTAATATTGAAGAATTGTCACCTGGCAAGAGCAAGGCGAGCTCTCTGCCCTCCTGATAAGTTTACTCCTTTTTCACCAATAAAAGTCATATCACCTCCAGCCATTAAGGAAACATCAATGTCCATCGCACACGCCTCTAATACATTAGAGTATCTGTTCATAATAGAAAACAAATATGTAGTTTTTAAGATTGAAACTCAATACAAATTATCTGTGTTGCAAACTCACATATTTCCTACAGTACCAGAGGGATAAGCTCAACTTTATCCGACTGTGCTTTACTAGAATGACATTGGACACACGGTGAATGCATTACTGAGAAAATTATCAAAGAAAAATTCTATTTTCTCTGATTTAGTAGATTTGCACCTTACAGGATTGTAATCCATCTCAAGAACAATATTATCACGAATGGTTCCAGAGAGAATCCATGGGACCTACAATTCCAAACATCAGACATGAGTGTAAGTTAAAGATTTTCTCAACGTTATGCTTTATTAAATTTAAGTATAATAACCTGTGGTACATATGATATAGATCCACTTGAATACAAATATCCATTCATAAGCCTCATTTCTCGCAGAATAGAATTCAATAAGGATGATTTGCCTGAACCTACCTGCATGGACATAGTTTAGAAATAAAAGTGGGCCAATTTGGCAATCAAATAGTGTCAAATATAAATTCATCATCTCAGATGCTTTCCCTGTTTTTTCCATAAAATAACATCCTTCAACCACACAATGAATCACGAGATCATTGTGTTTTGGCTGTTCGAGTATATCTGACAAAATGACATTTTCCAGTGGCAGAGAGGACCTATAAAGGGTTACATCTATATCTGTGCAATAAACTCTAACTAGCTGGAAATCCCATGCAAAGCACGGTATAAATTATTATAATGTATATAATTTTTTTTAATATTAAATTTGTTTTTAAGTATGGGAGTAATAATTATTATAAATACTATTAAACTATATTTAATTTGTGATATAGTATGAAATTATTTTGAATTAATATTTTTTAGATTACTTTAACTGTTTAGTTATTAGGTACTATTGGATTATTGTCTATCTTAATTATTTGTTTTTTTCTATTTTTTTTAACATATACGAATGATTTTGCATGTCTAAGATTGATTGTTGATGGTTAATAAATTTTGAGTAATAATTGAACTACTGATTTTGATTCAAAATCATATTCAGTAATAATTGAATTGTTATTTTGGTTCAAAATCTCAAACTAGTCTTAGGAAATTAAAATACTGTAAAGGAATCTAGATGTGCGACCGTCCTACGTACCTAATTTTAAAGCTATTTGTAGATTTATTTATAGTAAAGGATTATTTAGCGAATGTAACTGCTGGGTAGGTAATGTTTACAGGATACGAGTTTATATGGCAAGAGATTAGTAATCTCTGGTCATCTTTTATCCTCATTCTATCTTGTATGAATAAATCATTTGTTTCATGTGTTTTGAGAAGACTGTCAGAGCTCAGAATGCTATTGTGCTATTCTTTCTCAGTAACTGTATCCTAGAAGGGAAGAAAATACTAATTCTTCTGAGAACCCTCAAGTAGAAAGTGTAGATTAGATATAGGATCATGAAAAGTCTGTTGAACCACTTTCTGAGAAGAGGTGACAGATATGCAGTGCGTTGGATAGCCATAAGAATGAAAAAACTCACACCTCACCAACAACCGCAACCAGGGAACCTTTTGGAAGAGAGAGAGTCACATGATCCAACACCAGCTGCTCCTGAGCATTGCTTGACCATGCACAACATGCATCATTGATGACAACAGCCATATCTTCAACCACAACACTTGACTGATCATTCAAGTGTGATGATGAATGATCACCTGTTTGGATCAACTCAGTTCCAATTTCAGAGCAGGAAAGGAACCTGCTCAACCGACGAGTGGATATTACAGCCTGAAATACAATTCAAATTCCAAAGTTCGATTTTATCAGGAAAACAGTACAAACATGCTTAGTCATAATACTTGAGAGGCAGAGGGGCAACTCACATCAATAAGTCCATTGATGACCCACGGGAATGAGTTCAGAGGAGATATTAAATTATTAAAGAGAGCAAGACATGTGAAAACCTACAAATAAATGCAAGAAGCTCAAAGATCGCCATGTAATAATTGGCAAAGGTTCCTTACATTTACATACAGATTAGATTTTCTTTACCGTTGCAGCATCAAGTTGATTTCCCATCAAGGCATAAAGTCCAAATGTGCAGAAAGAGAAGAGTGTTGGTGTCATTGCCCAAAAGAAAACACACCAAGCATCCAAATACTTTCTTGCCTAACCAAAAAAAAAAAAGGTTAAAATGTTTAACCAATGATTTGAAGGAAAAGAATATGCCAATTTCCATACAAGAATAACAAAGAGACAGGGTATCTTACTGATAAATGTGTCACTTCTAAGGATCTTGTCTTCATCAACCAACTAGAAAATAGAAGCTCCCATCCATACATTTTCAAAGTGCGAATATATGTCAAGAGTTCTCCAGTCCTTCTAATCCTGTCAAAGAGCAAGAGTTTTGGAATTATAGATTCTCATAATTTACCTATTCAATTCAAAGTTTCAAATGCAAGGACAAAAAGGAATAACTCAGTGGCAGGTTTCTAAGTAGAGTTGACATGAAATATTTTTCACCTATTGCTTTCCCCTTTTCCAAATATGTAAAGAGCCACTACTGTGTGATATTAAAAAATAAGTTAAACGCACACAGAAAAGTTTGTCTTCCTGTTAAGTGAAGCAGCAAAGCTTAATGTAATAACAGTATCATAAACTAAATAAATGTTTCTAACAGTGTCTTTTCTAACTGAAGCTTCTAATATTAAAAATAACAAGCCAAAGAGTCTGTTCATTTTCGCATCACATCAATGACAACTGACAGACACTAGATATCCAGGTTGTTTTTTAAGATGGATTTTAAGTTGATTATGGACAATCATGTGAATTCACAGCCCTGGTGGGCAACTTCTACCTTGGTATAAATTTCGCAACTGACTTCCCTAAAATTATGATTATACTTTTCTTCATACTAAAAGTAACAAAATGCATTCAGACAGCGAAAGGACAGAAAGAAGACAACATATCTAGAAATTAGATTACGCGCAAATAAGCAAACACTTCAGATAGCAGCATTTACAGGCTGACATATGAGAGTTTGAAACTGACTAATGTATTTAGGTGAAAAATACAATTGCAGTAACTTTGCAAACTTTGTCATATAGAAGAGAATCAAACAAACAAATTATGTACCTCTCATCCTTTTGCTTCATCATACTTGTCGTAGCATTCGCGATTGCCTCAGCAATCCATTTATTCACTGAACAAACAACATTAAATATAAGCAGGTTGTGAATAGGAACATACTAAACTTTGAGCATGAATTCAGAAAGGTGTATATCTTGGTCATGGGAGATTTGTGGGTCATTTCTCTTGCTCATTGCATTAGTCTGACAACATCCTATTAACATATGTTAAATCGATTCCTTCTTTTGATAAGCATGTCTAAAGGATGCATTCTCAGCAACCATATTAATATATTGTTAGTGCAATATTAGCACAAGTGTTTGTAGAAGGGGGGGTTGAATACAAACACCTGAAACTTTTCGCACTTAAAAACTTGTACGGCTTATTGAAAACAGTTGAACAACCAGAAAAACTATATAGAAAGAACACACAGATTCAAGTTAAAATAGTTATATTATAACTCGAGGTTTTTCTGGAAATTTGTATAATCACAAATGTGATTTACAGCTACAAATTCTGTGAATAAAGTTCACAGCTTCTCACACTCACTAGCTTCTAATATTCTCTGAAATATCTCACTCAAGATCTATTGCAAAGCTTCTCTCTAGTGTTTTGTGCTTCAGTGTTTGTTTGATCTGTTGGATGGATTCAATCAATCATTATTCGTGTAATGAGAGCTCCGTTGCTTATATATCACTCAGTGGGTTGAAATCACGTTCTTGAGACGTGCTTCTCTTCTCAACTTAGCCGCAAGTATGTCACATCTAAACTTTATGTGTCAGACTGCTACAAACTTTGTTGCTGCTTTTCTCCCTTGATCTATGTGCATTTAATGCGTGAGAGTTCTCATTGGACCATTAACAAACTTCAAGAAATATCTTTCCAGTTAATATTTCTTGCTTCTATAACACGTTACGTTGATTTCCGTGTAAGAAATGATAACGAGTGTATGCTGTCACAACGATCCACTGATTGCTAGCCCTGACGGATTTTGATCAGTGCTTCTGGATCCCCTGATGGTTATTGACTGGATCAGGGCTTCGTCCTTCACTTGAGTTATACTCAGTGCTTCTTGACCCTGATGGTTATAGCTGACGGCATACACTGATGGCTTCCACTGATGTCATGTTGGTCATTCTCCCTGACAGGTTCCCCTGACGGGTTTCCCCCTGATGGGTTCCCTTGATGAGTTCCCTTGATGGGTTCCCCTGATGGTACTTAATCAACGTAACTTTGATTTAGAATTTCTGATGTGCGGAATACTTCGTTTGCTTACAAGTAGCATCAGACATTCTCCTTCACTTTGTCAAGTCCTTTGAATGTTCTTGTTTTCTGACTTGTTTTGTGAAGTTATTAACTATCCACTGATGAATAAACTTATCATCAGTGGATGCAAAACTTGTGCTGATCTTAAGGTTTATAAAATACCTCAAGTATTTACAGTTGCACAATTTATTACATAATCATCATCATCATCATTTATCTCTAACATATATTAACATTTAAATTCTCAAGAAGGTAGAGATATCGGTATCAGAATCGAAGGATATATCTAAAGGTTATATATATGTAGGTGTGTAAATAAATAACATATGGGGAATGATCTATAGCCATAGTTGGCTATAGAGAATTTGACATCCAACTCTATCTACGCCATTTGTGCCTTCAACTAATAGTGAAGGCTAGTTTTGTCTGAAGATTTAGAAAGGGGACACTGCACTTCAATGCTATGGCCATCAAAGTTGAGCCTTTCGTCTTTATCTACGTACATATGGGTCTAACAATATACACAGATCATGGACAAAATACTCAACTCCTGTTCCAGTGGATGCAGAACATACCTTTCTATAGAAAACTATGGAGATAGATTTGGCTAACCTAGCTCTCCACAGCCAACTATGGAATAAATTATACCCTTATATAGACATGATAATTCAGACGATACCCAAAGATACCCCAGTTCTAATACTAAAATAAATTTTCTATTTTCTGAAAAAAACTAGTTATTAAGAATGACCAAGTCAGTTGATCAATTATAAGCCCCCACCCCACACCCCCAAAAAAAAAAAAAAAAAAAAAAAACCATCTGATATCGATACTCTTATTATAGATCATTGTGCATGTATATCCATAAGGATTAAATGTAACATCCCTCGGAAATTAGTGAAGGAATGAATGGCCTTGTAAGTCTTAATGATTTCTACTATGGGTACCTAACATCAGCATAGCTTTTGGGTCAGGCTTTAGGCCAGTTGAACGACCTAGGTGCTTAGGAGTTCGTGGGCCAGTAACATCGAAATCAGTGAAAGAGTGAATGACCTTACATGTCTCAATGGTTACTACTACGGGTACCGAACATCACCATGGTTTTGGGGTCAGGCTTGTGGTAAGCCAGTTGAACAACCTAGGTTCTCATGGGTTATAGGCCAGTAACATTAGACTCGGGCTGTTACATTAAATCTGATAAATTCACAATATGGAAATAATGTGAAATTTGACACTACACTATTTTAAACTGAGATTTTATTAAACAATTACAGACGACGACTTCTGTTATGATTCACTAGCTATGAGTACCTGGTATAAGCAAAACAGTGATTGCAATCCCAGACACAAAAGCGAATTTCACTTGCGTATAGAGCAGATACAGTGCCACTCCAATTTGTAGAGGCAAGCTGACAAATTCACATGCCAATTATAAACTTATAAAGAACAAATATAAATATAATGATATTCTAAGAATGTATGTTAAGAAGAAACAAGAGAGGAAAGATTGTTTGTCAGTCTTTGTGTGTGTATGTCAACTGAGAAACAGACTAGTCAGACTGCTTCAGAGGTTATCACTAACTGACCAAATGACTAAAAAATTCTAAATATTTTTGCTTATGTGTCAATATATACAAAATATATACGGGATTAGAATAGACTGACAAGAAAGGAAGTCTGACCTCCACATATCATGAAAACTGTTGCACAAGTTAACAGTTCTATCAGCATCAACAGACATAAAAGTCTGAATTTCACCTTCAGAAAATATTGATCTTTCTGCCAGGCTAACACATAAGCACTAGAAATAATGTATAAACAAGAATCAGTTATTGTTATCATTAAATTCTAATGCATCAAACGGAATTTAGATCTAAAACATTGATATGAAAGGTTCAACTACAGAAAGGAGATAAACTTCAGCTTTCATTACTATATACCTTATGAAGTATTACAGTATCAACTGTGAAATATTGATGTAAAGTTGAAAGAATGCACCCAGAAATTTGAAGAAACATGAAAAAGACTGAAGGTCAACAAATTATTTCATACTTTTGGTAGCATAAATTTTAGAAATAATTATTGTTATGCATCCTCTAGCTATTAGACAGCTGTAAGATATATCTATCTTATATTGCTGAAAACTTACTTCACCATTGGCTGTTACAAAATAACAAGGTTTCAACATTCACCAGTAATATTTAATAAAATGCCTGAAATCCACACGATCCATTAACTTTTTGTTTATATATACTAAAATTTTAATACTAAATATAATAGAGAAGAAACAAATTTTTACGGAACTCCCTAAAACAAATTAGAAACCTCAATCTTCAAGAACTAAACAACTTATTTCTGGGTAACCTTAGAAGACGTCTTTTAGACATGCCAAGCAACTAAGAATTTGGTTATCAATTTCTAGAATTAGCAACTCAGGCCTTGTGATATGGAAATTCTTTTATTTTTAGTTGCGGGCCTCGGGATTTCTCCTTACATATAGTAGCAAAGACAAAGAACAGCACATAATTATGTTTTGAAATGAGCTAATAGAACTCATTTGCATCTTTTATCTTTTCCCTCTTTATTCTCTGTTTTCCCAGTCCCCATTCACCTAGTTGGGTAACTCTAATCTGAATCTACCTCTTTTACTCACTTTTCCTGGTTACGGCTAAACAAGTGAAGGCCCATTGGGAAATTGACAAGTTGATATCTAGCAAATTCCAAGTTATTTTGTGTAGTCTACCAAATATTTTCATCCTCTCAAATTAAGATGCTACAAATGCACATTCTCATCCCCATATATCTTGTTGGTCATAATTTTTAGTCACCTAAAATATTTATGCCAACCTGGTTGTACAAATACCTCTTGGAGTAAAGTCACCATAAGGAATCATAGAGTCCGACAAACTATGTAGCATTACGTTTGACTATTGCCACTTCAGTTCATGGTAAGAAATCACGACTCTCCAACTCTATGTAGATAGTTCATAGTTCATGGTAGTAGTGCACAGAGGAGGGGGGGAGATGAATAAGCTACTTCCTTTCTGAGGCATTTACCAGGAAGGTTAATTATTTTTATTAGTTAAGTATATAGAATAATTAAACAGCTAGATGTAAGGATATCAATGAGTTATATGAATTGAAATCAACATTATATAACAAGCACTGACCTTTTGAAAGATTGTAACCATTATACTTGCTCGCAGCTTTAGTTTTAGTTTGGAAAGATGAAAAGTGTACTGCGTATCAAGGAAGGATCTGCACAATAGAACTAAAGCTAATTAGCATTTTTTTCTAAAAAGTTTTGATGGTAAAAGGGATCTATTATATCATGATGGCATAACTGACAGTTCACAACTAAGAGAAGGAGACAATCGCTACTATGGAGTCCAGACACTTGTTTGAACCAAAACTAGACAAAGACTTACTGTTTTATACTGCAAAGTTGCAACAAAAGGAAAAAAAAGGCTAGTTTGTTATAAAAAAAAAATTGAAGAACCATCATGTCATTGATTATAACTTGAGTTAAATCAGTCATATATGTGAGTAGGTTAATGTTCTACCTAAAATTCAACCAGTGTGCATAAATTAAAATTAAAATTTCACTATTTCAGATACTCAACCAGTCAACAAGTTAAAAACATTTATTTCTATGAAATTTACCCCCTCGAAATAAATATTTGTGAAATAGAGATAAAATGTACTCAAGTAAAGTGAATTGATCTAAGATGAGAAGTATTACTTCAAAATAGATGTGAGGCCCAATGATATTGCAAGTATATAGCCATCCAAATTCATAGAACCTGATTGTATGAGGAGAAAAAGAAGAAAGAATATGGTAAAGAAGAATTGCCAACACAATATTCATCATTAGAAAGTTCTCAAAAAGAACTAAAGAAGTAAAAAAATACTCAGGATACACATAGTCAGAATACTCAGAATATCACACTGCAATTCAGCAATCAGAATATAAAAGAGAATACATTCAGATTTGTAAACCTTGTTGAAAAAATCGAATAAGCTTATTGAGAAGCAGTGGCCCGCAAAAGCCAATACAATCATTAAGCATCTGCAAAAAATTGGGATCCTGACCTTAGCATTTGATCAAAAAGTGAAACTAATCAGTTGCCTAACTATTACTTTAATCAAAGGCATGCTATTGTCAGAAGGATGGCACAAATTCCAATAAAAAGAGTGTTAGCATCAAGTCGACTAGGTTACAAAAATGCAAAAATTTTGGGTGAATACTTAGAGAGACCACCCCTCATACCCACCCACCCCTGACCTCATCAAATTCACAGGTTGCCACTAAAGCGCCTTAATCCATTTCTCTCATCCTTCAAAGTCAATACTGGTGGTACTCAACACTCACTGATTCCCAAATTAGAATATTAGATCAAGAAGTGCAGGGCCTAATTTGTTTAGCACATACCCCGACTCATTAATTTCCAAGTAAAAACAGTTTGTATCAGGAGTTTGCATGATACTTCACTTATTTCTCCACACTTCTACAAATGAGAGAACCGAAACACCTCGACAATAGAATATATAACCATATCACTCAAGCTTTGTTATGTTGAGAGAACGTTTGTATAAAACAGCCCAAAGCCAAACACTGATCAAATTACCATCAGTCCGCGAACAAACTAATCTAACTAAGTAGGAATATGATGTGTGTCTTATTTCTACCCAACAACAAGCTATCATGTACAAATGAGACATCATTCTTTCTGAAATAGATATTGCGTCGTCCACTCAGAGTAAGCAAAACTTTGGGCAGTATAAGGATCTGAGAGCCTACTGCTAAAATAAAGAAGCCTCGCTAACCAGAATCTGCCCTCTCAATTTTGGCAATACCCAACCTTTGTTTCAAATCTAAAAATTCCATAAATCCAAACTTACAATGCTTGCACACCTTGTTTCAAAAATAAAGATAGCAATATGGGTTAAACACTCTTCTTAAAGCATATTTATCTAGTATTTTGTTTGGACCTACTGCTGGTAATCAAGACATAAAGCCTGACTAAATAGTAAATGATAGGATTACATTCAGATTTGTTAGAAAAGTTAACAATGTCGCAAACAATAGCAAAAGATAACATCCTCACACTGACACAAACCTTGGCATGCAAAGACTCTTAATGCAAGAGAGAAACCCACTGATGGAAAAAGTTATCTGATTACCTCAGAAAGAGTACTAAAAGCTCATGGAATCACATCAATTTAACCTAGAAAGTACAAGCCTACACCCAAGAATTTGGCTCTCCAGTGCTACCCCCAGAAGCTGCTAACCTGTTCATAGCAAGCAGTACTAAACCATGAAAGACCTCTTTCCATCACAGATCTGGCAGCCCTCTACTCGAAGGAATACCTGACTCCACTTGTCCTACAAATTTGGACTATTGTTGATGCATGACGAGAACTGGAATTAGATAATATTGCAGCAAAAGGTTACATCGTTGTCTTTGTATTCCCTATCAGTGATATGAGAATAAGGAACTGAAGGATCCCGTTTCATTAGGACCTCATAAAGATGTTAAGATAAACGAGAAACGCCTTCATTTTTTATATTACTGTTGCTTTCTCTTGTTTTCTACCTTTGCAAGAACAAGGAAAGCTATATGTCTCAAAAACTAAGTCACCTTTAGAAGACCTAAACGCATGTATTGCCACCCATATGCACAACAGATCGCTCTGAACAGTGAAGGATTAGAGTCATCATGTTTTTTCTGCTTCTTCCAGCAGTTCAGCAGCATACTATGACATGACAAAGCATCCATATCAATGGGTAACTGAAGCAAATCATCAAAGTCAAGTTGCTTCTTTGCTCCATTTTCCATCACAGAAGAAATAGCTTGGAATGTCAACAAATGCAAAAGGCCATGAGCATTTCCCTTTGACAACAAAGTACAATGAAATAAGACTACATCAAAATCAAGTTTAAGTTATTAAAGATAGAGAAAAAGAAAAACCTGGGAGGAAAAATAATGGTCAGATGGATTCTATCTCAAGAGGGAAAAATAATATAAAAAAAGCACATACATGATCCAGATGATGACCTTTTTCAATATCCGTTTCACATGAAAGAAGTGAATCCTCAGCTGTGCTACATAATGTTACAAAAAAAAAGAGAGTGTTTATTTGATGGCTCAATAAAAGGCAACACATATGGGTGAACTACAAACAAACAGAGATTAAGGAATATATATACACAGACACACACACACACTATGATGACATGCACATTAAGGATGACATGTCAACATCCAATACTAAGCCTGTCCATGTTTTATATTGTGTAATCCTCTCGAGACTTTAACCTTTGTTAATTGTATAAAACAATATTACAGTAATTCAACAAACTTTGGAAAGAAACAACGAAATGGCAAGACAACTCACTGCTGTTGATACTCAATACAACTATTCATAGATAATACTTTCATACACTGATCAGGGACTACGAAATTATCTGCAAGGATGATCTTACCTGCTTTTGACAGACAACCACTTTTTTCTGATAAAGATAATCAAGATCCCAAACATGACATCCACCAAAACTAATAAGCTCTCTTCTACACATATTAAAGCCTGCCAATAAACATTTTAAAAAGAATTTCTTAACTTCCATCAGAATGAAACTGAAAATCCAACAGATTCTGTATGAGAATTTTGACTTCAATTCTTTAGGAACTGTTCAAATTTAAAAATTATTACCTAATATATTTGTTGAGGCAGCTAGCGAGTCCTAAACTTCTAAGTTATGCATCTTACAGTAGATTACAGTTTCTGTAGATTACAGTGATAAAAAGAAATACTAACAAAAAAAATTATTCAAGAAAAAAAAGCGAATTAATTTTCTGCGGCTAAATTGGGAGTCACTGAATTAGCAATCTTTGTCCAGATAAAATATAAAATATGCTAAGGTACATGATTCATGCTTTCAGCATAAAATTTTAGAAAAGAAAATCCACACATTATATATCAGGAAGAACAGAGCTGGATGATGACATGTTTTCTACTTCTAAGCCTATACAGGTCATTTAAATTTCTGTCCGTGTAATTTTTACTTTCTGTCATCTTCATTCTTCAGGAAAGGTCAAGATTGACTTATACATTCTCCAAGTTAGTCAGTTATTATGTAAACTTAGTTTTGTTGGTAGCACATGCTGCTGCAATTATAACGGTAAGGGTTGTATATGGCATCCAAAATATTCGAAATCCAATTTTGTTCATAAAAGATGGATATTATCCGTATTTGATTAAAAGCAGATTCAAGAACAGATGTGCATTTATATCCATTACATCCATATCCGCTTTTAACTATTGTTTATATTACAATTTGCTCAATATTCGTGTTATTTAACCGTATAGATTTGGATTTCCTTTTCTAGGTTATCAAAGATTTATAGTCAAAAAAATTAATTGGAGAATTCATAAGAAAAATTAGCATGACATTTTGTTTGATTCGTCAAATGAAACTTATGTGTAGTGTATATTACATAAGTTACTAAATTATCGAAAAATTCATTTAAAATTACATCTGAAATATCCAATAATCAATTTTATCTTAAGAACATAGTCAACCGCTTCTTCACTTATTCACAACTTCAATAAAAATTTATCCATTTGACGCAAAATTTTACTACCTTTCATGGACATATCAGATAACCAACCGCAGAGAGCATGTCCAAAATGTATACCGTATATAAAACGTAGTTGCCTACTAATGGCAATAAACAGCCTCAGTTTTAGCAATTGGTGACAGATACCTCACATACAATGATATAACAAAAAAATTGAACAGTTCAGTTTTTTATGCTATAAAGATTGGCATCAAAATGGTGGACCTTCAAATGCTGTGCATCATAATGTTTCATATCAGTGGTCAGATAAAACACAGTAAAATACTAGGTTGCAGGGGATCAAACACATCAGCATGCTGGAAAATGATCCCTGGTAATACTATAGAAAAATGTGGCTGTTCATAGTGATCCCAGTAATTGTTAGAACAATCTCATTTATGGCATTCTGCCATTCTTATTCAATTAGGAACTTAGAACAAGATGTGTTTCTTTAAAACATAGTAAATAAGCAAAAGAAAGAAAAAATTCTCCCATATGTACATGACAATTTTACCAAACAAATTAATTATATGTTATCCCGTATAGATTTCTAGCTTTAAACAAATGAGAAGAGTGTACCTCTGGTGAAGAAAATATTGTTTGCAGATGAGGGATCCAAAAGAATGGCCTCATAATCCACCAAATGCAAAGAATCCGATTAGAGAATACAGTAACCCAGTAGTCACACTTTGAGACAAGTAGAACTGTAACCTTCAGTTTGTACCACAAGAGAACAGAAATGTACACTTAGAATCGTAAGAGAACTTTTGCGAAAATTGTCAAGATATTGCAAGGTTGTAAGAAATGTCTAAAAACTTACCCAGACTGAGAGCTGAGATGATCTAAGTAACCATTCGTGATAGACCACAGGATAACCTCTCAATGTAGTTCTCAGAAGGGAAAGCATGTCTAAACATGCCATGAATACACCAATGGCTGGAAGAACATGCAGGGGAACCATCTTTGACAGGTATATCTATGTAGAAATAAAATGTTGGTAAATAAAGTATTTTTCAACATAAAAACTCCCAAAGGCAATTCTCCTTACTACCTTTTCCATGTCATCTGTATAGATAAAACGTACAATATAAGACTCTATGGACCAAAAGGTGATAGTTATTGAACAATAAGGACAGTAGTTTAAAGATCAAACATGCAGAAATCAGTAAGAATTGATAGATAAGTTCTCCAAATCTACAGAAGAGGGTATCTTCTACTGAAATTGTATTTTAATTATTACAGTTAACATAATCCAAATATATTTAGACAAAAATAATAATGAGAAAAAACAACACAGAAAATTTAATTTGAGTTCAATATTTGTTCTCAGTCAGTCTTTTACTTATCACATTATTTTCCTTCTCTGGCCTTAGTGTTTCTTTCTTCTGTGGTTTTGATAATGACAGATGTGAACCACATGTGAAGATTTGAAAATTGACATAAGCACAAAGAGAGAACTAGTCAAAGAACATCATGATAATCAACATAATGCAAATATTTCTACGAACATAGCAAAAGAAACAGAAAAGCTCTGTGATCTGATCAATTATTATCATGTAATTCTAGTTTCTCTAAGTTAATGATAACCATGCAAGCCTTTTAGGTATGAGTTAATTCCTACCTTCTTACTTTCCTTGGCATTCCTTTGTGTAATTCCAAGCACCGCAATTAGAACCACAGAAATAACATTGACTCCAAAACCAAGAATCGTATATACTGTCAAAGGAAACATTAGGACAGTTGATAACAAAACTTTCAGATACATGGTATAAAAGTGAATCCAACATATAAAGGATATATGTCATCAAAACACTTTGAGACTCCATTTTCACCCCATACCTGTACATCAAGAACGAGTATCAATTTCATTAGTAGAGCAAAATACCTGTAGCGAGTAACGTCCTAGTTTCAGAAACCATTTTAATTACTTCAATACGGAGCCCGTAATCTTTTTTCTCCGTATCATTGTAAAACCAACTAGCTACGGATATATGTCATATCATCAAAACACTTTGAGTCGTAGTTATGACAAATTCTCCGCTATCTTGGCTTTATCTTACATAGAGAGTATAAACTTGCTTGTTTCCCACGATAGTAAAGGCAAACTAATAACAAACAAATAGGTATATTCAACATAATTCGAGTTTAGTCGCCATGAATATGGAAGGCTTCTTAGTTCTAGACTCTTTATTCTTGGTCTTAATATTCAAATAAACACATAATGATTAATGAAGAAGAAAACAGTCGGTGAATGAAGATTCTCGTCGGTTTTACGCTACAACCACGTTCTTCAAACAATTTAGAGGAAAGAAATTAGGCTTCTATAAAACTAGTAAATAGTAAGATTTGTAATGGAAAATTGAACAAACAAATTGAAACAGAAGATATTAGAATTTAAATTTAAGTAATCTAAAGGCGGTCGTAAAATTTGAACGGTTATATTATATGAACACGTACATATGGAGAATTAGGGCAAACAATCTTCATGAACTCCATTCTCGTCTTCTGCGTCGGTGCCTTGGCAGGGACTTCGCAACAGGGAAGAAGGGGAGAGAGAGAGAGGAGTGACTAGCGAGTGTATTAATGCTGTGAAGAGAGAGAGGGTTTTTTAAGCTGTGAAGAGAGAGAGAGGGTAGCGGTTTTTGGTTGAGGGTATAACGGTACGTTGCATACAACAGAGAAGAGATCCTTGTGGGTCCGGAAATACGACGAGACTTGTTTTTGGTGTTTGCGGTACACGTGGCGCTGATTTTCGTGCCAAATGGAAAATACAATCAAATATCCACTTCCTCGTAAAAGAAGCCCACACCACACCCTGACATCCATCCCGTTTCAGCGTTTCTTTGTTTTGCTTGCTTTTGCTTTTTCGTTCTTTTCTTTTTAATCACGTTATCTTCTTTTCAGAAAAGACATCCATTTATGTTATACAGGTTTTTTTTGGTAACTAGATTATATATTATATTTTTGCCTTATGTCGAATATTAAAATTTCAGAAATGATAGCAGCTGTCTTGTCGATTGTCACTTATAAAAAATTAAAAATATCAACAAAATATTTTTAAAAATACATAATCCAAATAAATGCTGGATCAAGAGAAGTGTTAAAAGAATGTTATATACTCCGTATGAGTTAAAGGTAACATCAAAGTTTACTTTTTTAGATGGAAGCAATTTAAAGAAGAATAAAAGAAATTAACCACTGACTAATTTATTTTGAGAAATGGGATAGGTGTTGACTATTTCTTTTTCAAACGCTTTCATATACTTTTATTCTTATTTGTCATTTTAAGAATTTACACATTTATTAAAAAAAATATTTATACAATTATTTTGTAATTAATATTGATATAAAATTACTTATTTATCTATTTTTATAATAAATAATATAGAGGCTGATAATTAAATTCTCTTTAAACATTGTGTGCCATATTTATTTGAATAAATTAAAATGACAAATATAATATAAAAAACTGGGTGGAAACTCAAATATTAGATTTAGGTTCACACGCAATGGGTGATGGCTTAAGCTATCATGCTATAAAAACTGTGATACTTCAAACAACCGTCAATGTTAAATTAAATTAATCAATAAATGACAGGTGGTACAAAATCACAAATATAAGTAGAAGTATTAGTATTTTAATAAGGGTCTAGTTTTCATTATAATATTATTTCATTACATTCTACATCTATATACATCATTCATATTTATATAGTAACGTGGTTATTAATGAAATGAACAAAATAAAAACAACTAAATCTGCATCATCAGTCATCAGAAGAATAGTCAGGTTCAGAAGGTTTCGCAGGAACTTTCATCAAATCCCCAGTATCCCTTGACCGAAACCTATGCACCCCACGCATAGCATTAGCTGCAAACCTTGATGCTAGCATTGTTGTTCGAAACTTGGCTGCTGAATTACTCCTTAACAGAGCAGCTTCTTCCTCTGATACGTCAGCGCTTTCTTCTTCTTCTTCTTCTTCTTCGTTAAATTCTTCATTTCTACGGAGCTCCAAGATTTTCCTCCGAGAATACCTGCGCCATGCTGCTTGAATAAAGCTAGCAGCCCAGGTTCTCCACTGCTGCGAATAGAAACGGAATGTATGCTGAACCTGTCTACTGTGAAGTTTTCGGAACTGAGATGTTATGAACTTCATCTCATCTGCTATTAATGCAAATGCTTCTACTTCTGTCAAAGTCTTTACAGTCCTAGTTGAAGGAGGTAGGTTTGAACCAGATTTCGGATCCAAGGCCCATGTTAAGAGTTCCTCACCACAAAAATCACCTTCCTTTAAGAAGCCTCGGTTGAAAAAACCACTTCTTCCGCCATCTGTGGTTACACTCTCCAAGCGGCCACGAATGATGAATAACATCTCATTGACTGGATCACCTTCCCGAACAATGTATGTGTTTTGTGTGTATAAACTTGGCTTCAGTCTCTCACAAATGGCATCCAGCAAACGTTCATCCAAGTTTTCAAACAGAGGAACCTTAAATGCAGAGATACCAATATTATTGGTAAATAAAATATATTTATGTTGAATCACTTTTCATATTGATCAACTTTTGACGAAGGATAGATCTAAGAGTTGAGAGACATGAACATAATACTTACCCTTCTCACCAAATTTAAGCAGAGATGCCGCTTAATATCTCTCCTAAGATCTTTTGGTAGACTCCCAACTATGCTTTCTTCATCAACACCTCTTGTTTCAAGCCACTTGTATTGATCATAACGCCGCACTCTTTCCCTGAGCTCTTGAGGAAGTACTCTATGATGCATCCACTGCTCTGAGTCACGTCTTTTGATTCTCATCTCCTCAAGCCTAACAGTAAGAGACTGAAGATAGGTCTGTACACATCATAATATAATTTTAAAGTGTTAGCCATTGATATAGCGCGGGTTACCAAATACAATTGCACTACAGATGAAATTTTACAAGAGTTGAGAACAACAGACGCCAGAAATTCAGTGAACAGCAATACTGCACGTTAAATTGGCTTGCGCAGGAACATAGCACTATGGTTAGCATGAATTCACAAGATGATCATGACTTGAGATACTAACTTGATACATTGCGTGCTCCAACCTTAGCTATATCATAATAAAGTAACAGACGAAATTTCTACATATGGTTGATATGAAATGATCGGAAGTATAACTCTTAATTATACCTGCATATTACCAATCAGAAGAGCAAAGAGAATGAGCCCGAAGATGGCCACCAATATTGAAAAGATGATTTCCGAAGCATAAGTACTGGTTTCAAGACCCTGACCAAGAGTGCTGAAAAATGAAAATGAAATTACCAAACTAGTTAAGATTATTGAGGGCCATGAGCGTCTGGCATGCACGAGAGGCACAATAGCAATACAAGAAGTAAAAACAGAATACAAGCTGCCCAAATTATCTAGCGTATTAGACTCTTTGCTCTCAAGTTTATTGGCATTTAATTTTCTAATGGTTCATATTTTAGTTCTCGGTTGATTTTTTGATTTTCTCATATGGGTTCATCCACTACTGACCACAACTAGTTTGGGATAGCGATGTTGATGTCGGTCTTGAGTTGACTTTTGAACTATCTTCTTTTACTCAAATCAAAGTTAAAAGGAAACAAGAAGAAACACATTAAAACTGGAATGATCAATGTTGAACACGGAACAAAGAAGAAAAGAAGCAAAAAAACATAAACCTTATCAAATGCTAGAAGTTTACCTCAAGTTTTGTAGGCCAAACCACAGGCAGAACAAGTACTTGGGGACAAAAGTCTCAGACTCGGAGATACCAGATGATATAGCCCGTTCATAGATCCCATAATCAAATGACAGGTTCTCCTCACTTGCAGAACAATTTTTTTCAAGCCAAGTGCGACTGATATTTTTCCATTCCAAGTATTCCTTTGTCATTGGGCCTCCACAATACAAAAACTCGGTACGACACTTCTTGCTATCAATACAAGATATCTCCCAACAAGAATCTTTGCGTTCCACAGCTAATATGTACCAAAAAGCACCAACAACCTGTGATAATATAAATAACATTACGCCTTTATTCAGAAAAGTAAAAGGACTTATATTGAATTATTTTCAGCATGTGTCAGCAAAAAGATATAAACCAATGGTGGCATATAATGTCCTACTAGCGTTCCCCTTAGATTTGACATCAACATAACATGTTATCGACATGAATATCTATAGAACACTCCCTTAATGTTAAAAAACTCAGGAAGCTAAACAGTTTTATCAGATTTTGCCCACTCTATGCAAAATCCCACAATGTCAACGAAACACATCATCCACTCTGTACGGAATCCAAAAAAGTTCAATTGTCTGGCTAGCAGATGATCTTGGAGTATGCCTCTTCAGCTTGTTCCTCAGGAGAATGGCAGTGATTCACCATTTGCGAAAATATCTGCTTTATTATGGTAGCTGAGTAACTAAAGATCTAATCACAGTCGTTGGCCATAACATGACTAATGCCTAAAACACTACCTAAACGATCTCCAATGACCAGGACTATCATTCATCCCACAAGTGCTTTCGTTCTACTCCACCTAACAGGCTTACAAAAGCCAAACACATGACATCCTACATCAGAAATTTGTGAATGAATGTATGGCATTATAAGTCTCAATAGTTACTAATGTGGGTACATCATCATCATGGTTTTTGGGTCTGGCTTGTGCTAGGTCAGTTGGACCTAGGAGCTCACGAGCCAGTAATATTGGACTTTTGGGGGCATTACAGAACATGTGACAACATCATCACATTAAAAGGAATTACTTTGAGAATTTTATCCCTTATTTCTAATATTTGCTATATGTCACAAGGATAGGCTTCCCAATGATGGCACATGCTATTCAGATGTAACTTCTAGCTGAAAGATCTTACATATCTGATCCACTTAAAGGGTAGTCCAGTCTATCTTTTGCCGTATAAAGTGATAGGCCCCTGTTGCACCAAGTTACCAACCAAACATCTGCAATGTCCGGTTTTGGGTGGAAAGAGATTAAGGATCTGAAATTGCTATGAAGCTCAGAATCCTTGAGAGTGATCAAACAAATGAATAGATGATACAAAGTAAACATAATGGTGCCCTTACCAACAAAATTGCTGATTTTCAACACCAAAATGTTTACAAAAGTTGGAAACACCATTTCTGAATTTAGTTATACGAAATGACAAAACCCTCCAGGCATATGGACATATACCAAATATTTGAAACCAGAGATTTGATATCAATCATAAGAAAGTTAAAGCATCAACATTGGATCCCACAAACAGACATCATAACTGTAATATATCAACATACTGTACACAATCAGAGAAGTACTTACATGACTCGCAAGCACGAACCACAACAAATAATACGCAGCACCAGCCCAAGCAGAATCAGCAAAGACACCCACAGTCTTTTTCAACTCAGATATTAGTGGCAGAAACCTCCAAAACCTAGGAATCCACTGAAGCAGGATAAGGATCAATAATGCCTTTTTTGTTGCCAAAACATCTGCATCAGTTGTTTCCTGAAGAACCCTCCACACAGCAATCTGCACAAGATAAGGAATTAGAAGAACAAAAGCCATAGGAATACATGTGCTTCAGAAAGTAATATACAGACAAAAAAGTAACAAAATGTAATGAATGTAATGCATATATTATGGAAATGTGCGTATTTGTGTATGGTTCTCAAATCAACTTATATTTTGAGATATAAATATAGGCACAGAAGAGCTCAGGATATAACAAAGTCTAAATTTTTCAAACAAACAGAAAAGTTATTACAACATTCATTATATCATCCATCTATTCCTTCGACCACCTTTTACTGTAGCTATATATACTTGTAAATGAACATAGACAAAAACACATGCGTACAAACAGTAGACCAGAAGTTTTGAAGGGAACCCGAAGCATCATATATCAAACCTGAGGTAGAGGTAGAATAGAAAGAAGATCAACAATGAAATAACGATGTAAATATCTGCTTGCTATTTGAGCAGGATCTATCACAAGTTCACCTCGTCCAAAAACCCGAGATGACGGAGCAATATAAGCTGTACGAAATTGGAGTACCATCCTCAAAAGGTAAAAAGTGTCAATTATGCTTCGTACTGCAACAATTAAATGTGCTAAACTTCTATCAATGTGGAGGCACATTTCATCACTCTTGAATACGGGAAGGTAGAAGAACAAAGGATCCCAATATATAGCGATGATACACGAGACAATGAAAAGTTTATTGCAAAACAGGAGAGACTTGTCTCGAGGATCAAATATCTTTTCCCTAGAGACTTTGAGATCTTCTGGAAAAACTGCTCTACTGACTCCAGTTCTTAGTGATTTACTGAAAGTCATTAGTCCTTCCGATTTTCTTTTCATCCCTAATTTTATTGATTTCGATGCATTACCCTTTGAGAAACCAGCATTAGTCAGTCCCTCCAAACTAAACCCATGTCTTTTCATTCCTCCCGAATCCGAAAATGATGATCTAGAATCCAAGTCCTCCAACCTGTGATAAAGACCATACATTATAATGAGATGCAAATTCTACACACAATTTAATGACGTAAGTCATCAATGCCTTTTATCTCAAATTAGTTGGGGTAAGCCAAAACCTGAACCCATATGCAACCATAAAAGTAGACCATGACATATGGGTTTTTTTTTTGTTTCATTTGGCCAAAAAGAGAGAGAAAGAATCTTCATATTTCTAGTAACTCACTTTCAGTTGTAATTTTTTTACAAAAATACCATGAAACCAGCCAAAAACATGAAGTACATAAGAATAAACATATTCAGTTCATCATCGTAAGAAAAGGGAACTCACGCTCAACGACTACAAAGACTCATTTATAAGCACACTTTGGCCAAGAGAAGTTCATGATGAAATTTTTTATTCATGATGAAATTTTTTATTTATGTAAAGTAATAGTCTTGCATAAGACTAAGTCATTCTACAAGAAATGCAATTGTTATTATTGTAATAATAACAATTCAAATTAAAAGGCAAGACAGATAGCAGTAGATATATGTATTCTCCATTATACCTTACAAATTTCTCTCCTTGCCTGCCATACTTGAATCCACAATCAAACATTTTGTTAAGTTAGACGTGTAGGCGAAAGTAATATTATAAGAACGCCAGCAACCAATGGAGAATCAGAGTGGCAATATTGACACTTCAACCGAAAGAGAAACATCTAATGTATATTAAACAAAACCCTGCACCCAAAGACAGAAAGATTTCTTATAATGTAAGGAAATTTAGGCTACATACGAGAGCACCACATTTACACAATAATAATCCACTATTTACTATCAATCATCTTCCACTAATTTGACCAACCAAAGATCATACAGGAAAGGGACTGCAGCTCATCTCAAATATCATGATTTCATAAAAACTAAAAGTCCCCAAAGAAAAATGAAAATGAGGATATGAATACATTTCTCATATTAAAATCAACTCAATTGAGGCCATAAAACTTATACAAATTAAAATGTCAAGTTAGTGAAGAGAAATAAAGAAGGATTCGAAGCTCAATTAAGAAACAATAACATTTCTCCAGAAAAATGATCACATATTCACATTTTCTGTATTAATATTTTCTAGAATCAAAACTTGTGTATATGATCACATTACCCGTACTGACCGATTGTTTAAAGGAAATCAACAAAACTTTTCCGAAATTTGTGAAAGTAAATGCCAAAATGACTTTTAATGATTGATATGATGAAGGATAGGTTATGCATTAATCAGCAGCATACATAGAAATTGATATGAGAAATGTACATACTCTCTGTAAAATTCTAGAACAAGCTTGTTTCTCCAATTTGAAATTATTAATTACTGAAACATAGGGCTTGCAGAGAGAGGGAAGAAATTATTTGGGAGGGAAGTGAGAAGAAGGCGCGGGTAAAGAGGTAGAGAGAGAGAGCGAGAGAGAGAGAGAGAGAGAGATCCTCGACAAATAAGGTTTGTGGAGAATTAACAGAAAAAATGAATTTCTTTCAAAATTGTTAACGTTATACTCGGTTTAGTCGCCACATATCCCTCTTCTTTTTAAAGCGGGACGGAGCGAGTGATTATAACCTTCCATATTTCCATCATCCATGGTGGAACTTGAGGCTGTTTGAGATCAAATTTATGACTTTTAACTTCTTCTTTTTCTTCTGAATTTTAAAATTAGTTATTAACGTTAACTGAAAATAAAATTTAAATTCGAAAAAATAAATTCAAGTTATTTCTTTCTAATTAAAAAGAAAATTAGTATCGAATGAATATAACTTTGAACTGAAGTTACTAGAAAAAAGTGAGTAATTAATCTTGAACTGGTCCTTCATAATATCGTGTTACTAGTGTGAAAGGATTTGTAAAGAGTATATATTTCAACAACCTTGAGGATGAAAATAAAACCAAAACAAATAAAAAAAATTAAAGAGTGCGAATTCTAAGTAAGAAGAAAATGCACAACCATAACGAATGGAATAAAAAATGTTAAATTTGGGAATAATCTCCAAAGAAGCAATCAAAGGGAATAAAAAATGTTAAAAGCTTAAAGCAAAAAATAAATAAAGAAAAAGGTGGTCCATCTTATCCATCCAAATCATAACGAATACACAAATTCACGCGGTCGTTGTCGGACAGCAAGCAAACACAAACAAGTGGGTACTAATCGCTAGATCCACTCAAAGTGGGATCCGACCCAGGTCCATGTGAACAAGGCCACCATAACCCCAACCACCAGCGATCCACGGCGGGTCAGCGGAGGAGCAGGGGCGGCAGAACTGGAGGAGGAATTCTTGGCAGAGGTGGAAGTAGGAGGAGACGGCAGAGCATGAACCACAACAGACACTTTCATCCCATTAAAGCAACCGCCGGTGCCGCAAATGAAGAAGTACTTCTTGGCCTCTTTAAGGAGAATAAAGTCTTTTCCACTACTCCAGTTACCAGTTGCTCCTTCGAGCGTACAGTTGTCGTATCCAGTTTGATTCACTTCAAACACGTTGTACTGTGTTTTCTGGTATCTAAATGCTGCATCAAGTATTTGTACATTATCAATAAAACTTGCAATAAACAAGTACAGAGTATATATAAACACGAGATATATAAATACACGAGTAGTGCATAAAATAATTTCATTCGTTCAAGTTTACTAGTAACAAACAGTTGGTATGGATCGGATCTAGACATACAGATGAAGTCGCCGACCAGGAAAGTCTGGTTGTTAGCCCAGAGGGTGTAGTTGATGCCGGGGTTCCAACCGCGATTGGCGCCCACAATGTGGTCGGTGCCGGAGACGGCCGCAATGAGGAAGAAGAAGGAGATAGTCACAAGGAGCTGACTCGCAGCTGAGCTTGCCATGTTGTGAAAATTTGGTTTGTTTGGGTCGACTAATAACCTATCAGTCTTGCACTTTCCTTTTTGACCGGATACAGCTGTATATTTGTTGGACTAGAAGTGGTAAGGAGTATTAAAGAAAGCTACAGAGTTAAACGAATGGTATAACGGATCTATCTGTCGCACATAACTCAAGCCCGGGCTACAAACGGGCCGATCAAAATGTTAACCGAATTTGAGTCATGCTTGACAGATAACTTAAACGAACAAAATACGTTATTCAAGATCGATTTGTTTATAAATGAGTTGAACACGAGCTTATTTGTGAGTCGATTCGAGTGGAGTTAATCTTCATTATCCTTCAAAATTAATTCACTGAAATAAGTATTATAATTCTTAAGTACATATTAAATAAATTTGATATATATATCATCATAATTATTTTGAAGTGCAGATAAACAAATTATATATTATACAACTAAAATCAATGTTTCAATTAAAATTCTATTATAATGAGTAAAATTTTAGTTTTTTGTGATGTATTTATATAAATAATTATTGTGGAAATAATTAACTAAAGTTATGTATTTGACTCCAAGTAATAATTTTTTTATTTTTGAAGTTATTGTTGAGCACTGATTATATTTTATCATCATTATTTTATTATAATTATATTAATTAATAACTTCGATTATAACTAGGTAAACTATGATTTGGTTGACTAGGTTGGATTAGTTTAATGATTGTCTAATGAATTCTGTTATATGTATTTATTATATTTTATTTTATTTAATAATTGTAAAGATTTACCATATATTTCATTTTTATTTTTTAAGTATTGTAGCTTTAAAATTCTTTATTATTTTTATTCAGTTAACTATTTTTAATTTTTCTTCATTGTGTTTTTAATTAACTCTATTAGAGATAATTGTTTTAAATATTTTTTTATATTTCACTTTTTTAGGATATCATTGATTTTGTATTTGGATGTATGGATACATTTAGAAATTTACAATTAACTTTATATTTATAATAAATTAAAGTAAATATCATAGAATATATTTTAATTATAATTTGAATTAAGAACTATGTTGATTTCACTACAATTTAATTAAAAATTTTAATAATAATTAAAATAGTACTACTGAATAAACTAAATATCGTGTTGGACATCATATTCATTACAATTTTAAAGTACTAAATTCCATAGTCTTTTTTTTCATTAAATTATATTGTTAAATTATAAGTTCTTTTTTCTTATCTATGTTAATTTATATTTAGCCACCACTTCTTATCAAGTGTCAACTAATTTGTTCCCAAAATAATCTCATCTGCTAATTAAATTTATATTTTTCTTATTTGTTATGCATTTTTTATTTTTTCTTTTGTAATTATAGTAAAGGACAAAAAAATTCAAATACTTTATATAGGCTTACAAGAGACATGCATTGCAAGCTAAAACTTTGTTATCTAATTAAAATAATTGAAACATTTAATAATTAATTTTTCATTTCAATAGTTCACATGTTTTAGATTACTTAATTTATAGAATATATTTAACTTCTTTTAACTAATTATAACATTCTATTTCATTTTTATCTTTAAATAGTTATTGTTTTTATTACTCTTTCAATTTTGAAAAAAAGAGTCGCATTTCATTTTTAGTATAAATTAGTTATATTTTTTTCACTGAGTTCTACTTTTAGAAATGATATCATTTTTATGAAGTTTTGTATTGTTATAAAGCTGATGATAAGATTTTTTTTAAAAAAAAATTTTAGTGACAAATTTAAGAAACTATACCAATATAGTAAAGTAATTTTCAAATGTAACTCTTTTTTTCTCCATAAAAGAGAGTTAAATATTAAAAATACAACCATTTTTCTTTATTTACTTTAACTTTATTTTTTATTCTATTTACTACTTTTGTTTTATATATAGATTTTGTTAATTAATTTTATACATTCATTAATTATTTTTCATTTTAATTCAATTTCATATTCACTTCAATTTATTTTTATTAAAAATTGACATGTAACTAGTTAATTTCATATTTCTCTTTTCAAATCTTTAGTATATACCCTTATATAATTATGGCTATGTGATGAAATATTTATGATTGTGTTATTATTATATCGACAACGAAGTATGTAAAAATATATATTAAATATTAATGAAAACATATGATATCAAATTTAAATTTGCAAACTTTAACACGATGAAATTATGAGATTAGCAACATTTGATAAAATTATTACAATGTTTTTTATTGAACGATCAAAATAATCAAATTATACAATTTGAAATTAGTCAATAATTAAATTGACAATATATTTTAAATTAGAGAAAATATTAAATTATAATTTGTAATAAAACATTTAAAATAATAATAAATAAAATAACTCGTGTTTAGAAAAGACAAACCCATTTTTAGTTTCACATGATTAAGCACTTTCTTAATTAAAAAAGTTTGTACTCTTTAATTGGACTACCTATTTGTTGTTAGTCATAATTATGGTTAAACACTTTCTTAATTAAAAAAAATATACATTTTCTAGTTAATTGGATTATAATTCATATTTCTAGCTTATTAGTTATGTCCATTATTTTTCAAATGTTATTAATCAATTATTCAACTGTATATATAACATATATATTATTAATGTAGATGTGATATATTATATATTATATACTTTAAATTGTCATAATTTATTGTATTAATATTTTGTAGTTTTACAATAGCATATTAGTATTGTTAAAATTGAAGTATTTAAATTAAATAAAAATTACAATTGAGAAAAGTATATTTGAAGCATTATTTATTTGCTAATATATTATTTAAATCAATGAACTAGTGGTGGATTAAACTAAATTATGAATAATATTTTGTATATGGGTTGATTAGTAATGGTCTCATAGTTAATTGATATATAAATTATTTTTTAAATTCTAATATTTAAACAAGTCAAGTCGAGCTTAATAAGCCGAATCGATCTCGAACGAACTCGGACCGAATAAAGCAAAAGTTCGGCTCAGATCGTATAACTAATCGGACACAATTTGATGTTCAAGATTGACTCGTTTATTTTAATAAATCGAGCTGAATGAATTTTAAACGAGTCAAGTCAAACCGATCTCATGAATAGACCGAATCGTTTGCAGCTCTACTTATGCATCACACGTTTTGAAATAAGGGCCCAACTTCACAATTAGGTCAAGATCACAAATGAAGAAATACCGAGGATCCTGCTATTTTACCTGTTCCATTTGAAAGATGAGAAATATTGTATTGTTTTCATAATTTTTCTTCACCTGAATAATTAATTGAGGAGTTTGAAAAATATAACATAAAACGTTTTACATTTAGAAGATATAGAACTGGAGGAAATGTAGCAAACATTGGATTAGTCATTAATAAAATATAAGGGGTTGTGCACAATTAACCGTGTGCAGCAGCGGTAGAACTCAGTTGATTGAAAAAGTACCCCATCTTTCATCCTTAAACTTCTTTTCCCACTTGCACTGATAATTCAATCTGGCCTAACAATCAGGACCTATCAAAGTAGATCACATATGATGGACGTTATACAACATTAGAGCTGGCGTTTCACTACCAATCTAATGAAAGATGGATTTCACTGAACGAAACCTTTCAAATGACAAAACCAGGATGTTTCTTGGTATCAACATATTCTACCAAGAAAATCTCTATGTTGCACAGGTACCTGATTCTTGAATTTCAAGCATACAGGCAAAGGCATTCAAGTACGATTAATCTTCCATGCAGACCTTTCCCCAGCTATGCCAATGGTCCAACTGATGCTGCTCGCGCCCTCTTTATGGCATAAGAAAACGGCACCTTGATGCTGGTACAAACTGACCTTTTCCAGATCTCAAATATGGGTCAGGTATCAAGTTACACTTGTCATTTTCGTTCTTGTTCCTTTCTCACTTCACTTTCCCATGTTCTGCCTAGGTTTCTTGGTGTGTTTCACACTTTTCATCTGCCCGTGTCCTCCTTGTCGGTGACCACCGTCCTGTCTGGGTACCTTTAAAAGTTTCTTGAGTTTCGGATCGTCTGCTACCCCATTGGATATCATTTCAGCATACAGTTCCCGAGCTTTGTTTAAAATGCCGCACCTTGCCAACCCTTCTATCATTACACTGTAAAGTGTAGAATCAGGGACTAGCTCATATTGCTTCATTTCCACCCAAATCTTCGATGCATATTCTGGCTGCTTAATCTTGAAAAAATTACAAAGAATTGACCGGAAGGTCATAGTGGTTGGACCAAGACCAGCTTTCCTCATATGGTTAAGAAGTTTCAAAGTAACTTCTAAACTTGCACACTCAATAAATGAGTGATATGTCTCAATAGTTGGACTTACATCATTCTCAAGCATTGTAGCTAGTATGTTTCTTGCTTCCTCCAGTTTTGCTGCTTCACATAGAGGGCGTATCATAGAATTGTAAGTGACAGAATTAGGTTGCATTCCTAGCTCCTTTATTTTCTCCACGATTCTGAGAGCTTCTTTTAAGCAATTGCAGTGAGTTAGTACATGTATTAAGGAATTATACACCTCAATCCCAGGAACAAAACCCCTTTTCTTCATTTCATCATACAGCCTGAGTGAGTCAAAAAAATCTCCCACCTTTGAGAAGCAGGAAATCATGTGAGTATAAGTTGTTCCGTTGGGCAGAATACAGCACTTTGCCATTTCCCTCCAAATTCGCTTAGCTTCAAATACATCAAGAGATGTATTGCACCAACCACTGAGAATTATGTTGAAGCTTTCAGCCTCCAATGGGAAGAGCTTCTTATTCAAGACCATAAAGTCTTCAGCCTCTTCAACGTTCCCATTCTCACACAGAGCACTCAAAAGCTTATAATAAGCTTCCTTATCAGGAGTTAAACTGAATTTTTCCATCATCTGGAATGCTTCTATGGCCTTGCCTGGATCATTTGCAGCTGCATATCTATTGAATATAAAATAATAAAATTTGATGAAAATAAACGTAAAAATTTCACTTGTAAAGCCAAACTACAGACAGCCATGAACCTGTTAGCACTGTTAACTGAAATCAAACCTAATGAGTCATTTGCATCATATGTGGCAAAAGATTAGCCCCACAGTGGGGCCAAAAATTATCCATCATAAACAACAAAAATAGGAGGCTAAACTACCGCCTTTTTTAGCCTCGGCAGATGCGTAACTATTGCAACATGAAATCGAAAGAAGTTGTTAATCAACTATTGTAATCGCTTCATATATGAAAATTAAGAAGGATTGTACGAAAAACTCAGTTATATATACTCATAGGGGTGTGTATGGTTCAACGGTTTCCCCTTCCGCAGGTTTCAAATCTTGGCAAAGTGAGTGTGTGAGTTTCACATATGCTGTAAACTAGCAAAAGTAATTAAAGAAAAAAACAAAAACAAAATTCGGTGATACCTATCAATCATGACGAGCATTGCCTGTCTAGTTTCCAATGAAGACCGATGCAAGTCGCGGATCAAACACCAAGCAGTATTGAACTTCTTATGGTTGCCCAATACCCATATGATCAAACTCCAATTATCGACACCATTGCAACTCCATTTCTCACCCCATTTAAACAACAAAAACGACAACTTCCAATCCTGTCTAAATCCCCAAATCGCTGAATAAACCAAACTCTCATCAGGCCTGACACCAAACTCATCAAGTAATGCCATGGCCTCTTCTCCATCAGAAGGGAAAGCATGAACATTTTTAATAAACTCGGAGAACTTATGAACTTCTGATTTTCTTTGCCCATGGTTTTCGTTTACATGTTGAACGAAATCTATTACTTTGTACGGATTGTAATTTCGAGACGCTTCCGTGCCATCGGTTCGAGGGTTTTCTGGGGAGAAGCGAAAGGGTAGAGGAAGTGTTTGATGTAATGACCGAGAGAGATGATGGGCAAGCTGTGTCGAAGATGAAACATGTTGGCGAGTGGGTGCGTTTAGGACTGAGGACAGCAAGAGATGGGGGAGTCTTTTTTGAAGCGTCCGTGCAATGGCAGCCACTGCCATGGGCGATTTTTTTTTTTTTTTCTTTTTGTAAGGCTGGAAGCAGCAACTGCCCGTTTTCGGTGATTTATTCGTTGTTACAAAATTTTAGAAAATGACGCGAAGAAATTTTTATCATTAAATTCAGGGGCTAAAAATATTATATATGTAATATTCCATAATTTTTTTAGGATTTACACGGGATGAAGTAATAATTGTAGATTAACTCCTCTCTTTTTTCCCTAGATTACAAAAAACAGAGCAGCTTAATTTTAGGGGGAAATAGGAAATTTCATAACTTTAGGGGGAGAAATAGAAAATTTCTGATGATATTTCCATTAGATAAGTATCTATTGGAGAAAACGAGATCAACAACCTTCGTAAATCTCTATCGCAGGCACGAAACATCAAACCCATCAAGATTACTTGGAAAGAGCTGATAAAGCTCGGAGCGAAAGACTTTCTTCAGGTTTATCTTCGGAAAATTAACTGATCAAGAAGTACGGTGAAGAGTTCTGCTACTCTTGTGACCAATGCAATCTTCATTTGAATCTGTTAAAATTTGGAGACTCAGATTTTCTTTCGTTTATTTCCATAATAAATTTTCTCAAATAAATCAATTTTTTTTAAAGTTTTACCTCTAAAAAAAAACTCGGAACTTTTCCGTTAATTCTATTGGTATCCGCTAATTCTAGGGTTTAAACTCAGAATGTTCTTCTCACTAAGACTCAAGATTTGTTTTGTTCTTTCCATCTGGTAAGCTGAAACTATAAAGAGTCTAAGGCATTTGTTTTAAAGAAACGCACGCCTCATTGCTCTCGTTTCTTCGAAATAAAAAATAATGGAGTATATCATCATATCACGTTCAATCGTTCAGCCATGATAGCTCAACAATTACACAGTTCAAAGTTCGAACAGATAAAGAATTGCTTCTCTCCATTTCCTATTTCCGTTTGCATACAAAAGTAACAGGAAGCAAACAATAACACAAAAAATTGCCTATTCCTCCTTAACAAAAGTAAAGTCGATGACTGCCTACATTTAGGATCAGTCATTCAGTTGTAATTCTCCTGCTCAAATCATCTAAAGCGGCATCAGTCTTCTATACTTGAAATACCACAAAAATATTGAAAAAATGACGGCCCCAGATATTCCAGTTATAATCAGGACCCACTTGAACGCATTTGGATAGTCGAACATTGGTATTGTAAAATTCATACCAAAGATCCCGGCCACCACGCCAAATATAGCAACAACAAATGTTGCAGTTGTGAGTACTAGCTCAAATTGTATTAGCTGATTTCGAACATTATCCTGACAGGAACATAGAAAAATTAGTTTAAAAGAAACAATAGTTTTCATATTGTAAATCGAATTAAGTGCAATGTGTAATTTTTCTTTTTTGGAACTAAAAACTAACGATGTAAAAATAAATTAATTTCAATGCACGATGTCCTTCTACTTCTGTAGTTCTGTATGTGGTCAGGCACTAGTGAATTCTGATGCCTGGGACATGGACCATGCTACACGCTGGACTCCATCAAATTCAATCAATTTGAAAACCAAATGGCATGTGCACCAACACAAGATTCAGGGAAATGATGTATACATATGTATATATGAATATTTATAATTTCAACTGTCTTAATGTAGCATACACTGGTATTGTGCTTTATGGTATACAGCACATTGAGGCTGCTTTCTTTGGTCAACCACTTATAATATTGTGAAGCAGTAACTTCAACAACCATCATATTAATTTACAAGATTTGCACAAATTATAGAGACACAGAGACAGAGATTTGAACATCCTATTTATGATACATACTTTTCTAAGAATAATTCTGACCACTTTAGACACCATAAAACAGCGATATTATAGTACACGACACATCTTACCTGCTTTCTTTGATACAGGCAATTAAAGGTATCCTGGATGTATCCTAAAACTTTCCAGGATCTTAAACTTCATCGATCATCAACTTCCATTGGCAATATTCACAGGAAGTATATCGCTGTTGGAAATTTCAATCTATATAATCAAGGTGATAGGCAGCAATAAAGGGCACATACCAGCTGAATGTTGATAAAGTCCTCTGTGTCATCAATATACTCTTTCAGCTGAAATTCCATAAGGAAAAACTGATTGATAAACCAATTATAACCTAATCAATAAAAATAAAAAGCAAGCAAAACATAATCACTCGAGTAGTAAGTACCGAAGTCAGCTTGTTGAGGGTGCTATCAATGACAACAAAATAAGCCTCCAACAGCATCTCCAGTTGTTCTATACTTTCTTTGACACTTTCTGAACTCCTCATACTCTCATGTCTGCTCCTTCCTATGCTCAACGTTTTCTCAAGATTTTGCCCAACAGGGGGTGAAGAGACAGGAGTGACTGGGGCAGAAACAGATATTGCACCATCGTTGGACCTATATCCCAACAAAGATTGATCACCATAGAATGATGATTCCATCCGTATTTTCTTTTCAGTGAGATGCATTTCTGCCATATCTCCATCATCATCCATTAGCTGCTCTATCTCATCTCTAGCCTATATGAAAAGTTCAGATAAAATGGAAGATTATTGCTTTTGTACCAAATATGAAAGAAAAAAATCCATTTGGAAATCATGTTACCTTCTGAACCCTCCGAGTCAATGCGACAAGCCTACTTTTCAATCGACGAACTCGTTCCAAGTTTAAGGTGCTTATTTTTGACGTAAGTTCATCCAGAAGTGGATAAGCTTCAATTTCCAGTTCTGCAGCCTGAGAATTTGACCAACTATATTAACTCTTTTATCTGAGAAATTTCTATCAGCAAGCAAGCGATACAAAATGTAAAGTCAATCTACAAATTTTGTAGCCAATCGATTGTATGCATAGTATTATACTTGTCAACAGGGTGGGATACTAACACATGCAACAAGTCAATAAAATGCATCACGCACATTAAAATCACAAGTTGCTGTTATCGGTATGCACCAAAGAAATAAATTTGTAAGAAATGTAAGAGTGAACTTTTTGGAGCTCGTCAAAGTGACTGTCTATGGTTGGTTCATGACAGAACTGTTTCACTAACTTGCTATCCCACTAGAACTAGCTACAAATTTTAACAAGATATTTATTCAGGAATCAGAGTCTTCAACAATAATATGAAGATGTAATGTCATTAGAATGCCAGAAATTTCATAAATTCAATTGAATTTGGAATTGGTCAATGTTGTTTGCGCTTAAAGTGCGAGTCTTACCTGGGTGTCCAGAAATGTGCAAGCAGTCTCTAGAGCGACTTCAAGAGCCCTAAACTCAAAGGGCAAGTAATCAGGTGAAATGTCCTCATACATATTCTCAAAGTTCCTATTTCCTCTTCTGCTGAATTTAGCACCTTCAGACTGCCAAACCTCACCCATTCCAGCACTTTTCAACCGTCGTTGTAGCTCCACCACATACTGCAAGACACAGCTATCTAAAGAATTCAATAGCAAGACCTCATCAGCTGTAATTATACATCGAATCTGCTCCAAGTTTACAACTATTGCCTTTTCTCTGCCAAGAATTGTTGAGGGATAAACAAATAATGGATCAAGTAAGCGTAAATCACGAGCAGGAAGATCACATCTATGCATCATTGAGAACTTATCAACCTCAATGACTTGGGAATCCCCTGACGTATCAACACGAATCCATGTGCGAAGGCCTTGGCCTCGCTTCTTCAAATTTAAAACATCCACAGCTTGAACAGATTGACGCCCAGAGGCAGAAGGCCGACAAGATGCATCTCTGGTATTTACAGCAGAAGCAGGTCTTGGTGGGAGTAGGCGCTCCTTGAGGTCTGTCATTTAGAGGAGGCCTAGAGAGGGGGGGAAATAATGAGAAAAAATGTTGCATAAAATCAAAGCATGAGATTACCTTTAGTAATTATAGTAAAACCATTTTACCAAGCTCAATGTAATGATCATTATTCCCTTTGTTCCAATATTAGGGATGCATTTTGTCTTTTTGAAGTCATGTTTGCAAAATCCTATCAACAAATATAAATAAATTTGACTTAAATGAGATCAATAAGAAATATTATGCATTACCTTAATTGCATTAAGAATTGTCAAATTTGTTGATTTACATACATAACGTAACCATATCGATTTTTTAATTAAGTTTTGCAATTTGACTTCAGAAGAGTCAAAAATTTATCTCTAAAATTATAATGGAGGAGTTAATGCTTAAAGGCCAATAACTAGATTTTAAATCGGCTATTATTGGATTTCTTCTTGCTTAGAATATTATACAAACAGCAGTCTCATGATTACGAGAACAAAAATAAAAAACGGTGCCGAGATTTCATTTGTCGCAACATTAAACAAATGAAAAGGATCTGATAGTTTCATTCAATTAAAACCGATCCTAACAATCAGCAGATTATCGAGCTACAAACTTCTGATCATCAACTGAGGTTTCCACATAATTTGTTGTTTAATCTCCGGTGAAGACAATGTCCAAAAAAAACACGCACACGCACACACATTTATAGGAGAAACTCTGTATATAACAAAAAATGACCGGCAATTGTTACAAATAAAAACATACGCACATTCATTTGTTTTAGAAATTGAATGCTATCTGTAACTGATTAAGAACCATTCGTACAAACACTATGATACTACTGGTAATGAGTGACAAACATGCTGAACCATCATATAATTCCGACTTAGACATACACATGTACACAAAAAAGCGATAAACAGAAAATCACAGAAAAAGAGTTCAAAATCACTTTACCGATTGAAGAAAAATTGGGAAGTCGCGAAACCGGAAATTACATCAACTGCGATTGCCGAAAAGTTGCAGAAGAAGTAGAAGTGATCTGGTATTGAAAATTCTATTGAAAGTGTTGGCGGGAGAATTCGTATTGGAGTGAAAATCATATACTTGGTGGTTTACGGGCAACTTCGCAAAGTATTTATACCATGGACTGCCAATGACTTCTACTCGTCTGGGAATATGATTGCGGTTGCAGGGTTGTTTCTTTTTGAGTGAATGATTAATATAGAATAAAATAATGATAATTCGACAATTAAATTTAATACACTCGTGATTTTATTTTTATTTTTGAGTTTAAGAATTCTGCCATTAAAAAAACTTTAATAGACAGAAAGTAATATATGCCTCGTTAAATTAGATTTTAATGTGCAACTTTCAAACAAAAAATAAGGTAAAAATAGGAAGAGTATATATGAAGTCAAAAGTAATCGTGACAACGAATTTTATATTTCCTCTGTTTTATTTGGACTCGTAATATTTGACTTTATAATTACAAATATTAACGAGAGATGTGAAGAATGCAAGGAAATTAAATTTATACTGAAAGAATAATTATTTGTCCACAAATAAAATTACAAACAAGTGAAGCTAATAAAATAAAAATATTTAATTGTGATTTTGAAAATATTTAATGTCTTTTTGTCGGGAAATACGAGTATAAAAAATGAATGGTAAAATACAAACGTTTTTTCAAGTGTGGATTTTACTTTATTGTGTCAGTTTATTCACTCCATAAATTTAATTTTTTTTCTATTAATATGAAAAATAATTTTATATTCAAATATTTTTTAGTTTCGACTTCAAACAGTTTCTACTTTAACTTAAAATTAAAATACATAAATGATCGATGTAACTAAAACATGTGAATCTTTCAAAAATATTTGAAAAAATACAATTAACACAATAAATAGAGTTGTACATGTATAATGTCAGGGGCGGACCCACAGGGGGTGCGTGGGGGGCACGCACCCCCATTATTTTAAAAAAAAATTTGAATTTTTTTTTAAGAAATGAAGTCTCGTCGAGAACAATTGTAATTTTTTTTTATAAACAGTTGTTGTAATTTTTTATGAATTGACTTTACAATGTCAAACTAGTGTTATGTATTATTCTCTTAAAAAAAAATTTTTAACACCCTCATTATTAAATATCTGAGTCCGCTCCTGTATAATGTTGGAACGATACATATAAGATTAGCATGACGCATGCCCAAGAATGACACAATTATGGCAATAAAGAGATGTCATCTAAAGCCAAAATTCATCAAAGCTGTCTACCAGAAAAAAAAAATCATTAAAGGTGATTATTATCTTCCCTTTTTATACTTTCTAGGATAATTATTCAAATCTTAATTTAATTAATTGCAATTATTATCGTGTATTTATTAGTGAATAATAACACTAAAGATAATTATTAAAGCCTTTTTAAGTATTCATTTGCATAGCAAAAGAAGAAGAATTTTTTTGTATCTAGCTATTATTTACAACTACATATTAATTTAACAACATTGTTTAGCGATAGAATCAACCTGTATATAACTTGGTTAATTTACCCCAACACAACTAACTCGTTATCAAATATAATATAATAAGATTATTTTATTAACAATGTGAATCCGAATTAGATATAGATATTGTATTCACAATTATATACTAACAAAATATTTTACCAAAATAAATATAATCCAAATCCAAATAATTGTTACACTTAATTACGTTACTGATATTAGTTTAAACAATTATAATCAAATAATAATTATATATAACATAGTCAAATAATTTTATAATAATTATGATTTTGAGTTTTACAACAATAAAATAATATAAATCAATCAAGCAATTAAAATTTAACGTATTATACCCAAATATATTTTAATTAAACCAATAATAATAAAATTATCAGTGTTGAACAAGAATTTTATTGCCAGTTACTTTTGTAGAAAATCCCTTACTCTAAAAATAAAATGGTTAGAATATTATAACCAGAATCAATTGTGCTTTTTTTAGTTTGCACACACGACGACAGAAGTCCGTGTTTAAACGGAAAAATGGTTGGGAATGACATATGCACACCGTCACAACATCATTCTGTTGGGCTGTAAAATATTCTTGGGCTTGAGCATCATGAACCATAATGGCTTTAAGATAGAAATCCAATATCTTGAATCTTGCATTTTCTTAAAATGCAAACAGTATTATTGGCGTAATAATTATAATGTCAGAATAATAAATATTATTAAAATAAAAAAAATCTGTTTCAATAAAATCAGTATATTTATTTTTCTAATGAATATTAAAATTGCATGTTCGATTAAAATTTATGTGAAATATGTTATTGATGTAAAAGTTATTATTAAAAGATAAAATAATGGCAATGATAAACTTTAAATATTATAGCATGATAATTTTAAAAATGCATAATATATAAATCTTTCTGAGAAACAAATTTTATTTTATAATTTCATAATATTTATACAAACAAATTAAAATTAAACTTAACAAAGAGGCAGAAAAAATAGCTGCATCCCCGTATTTGTTAAGTAGACATTAAACACAAACAAATAAAAGTCAGTATAGGTAACCAATTATTTATCATTACATTGTTAATTAGTAATTTACAAATAAACTTATAACATCACATCACCATGAATGTTATAAGCAATGTACACTCAAAAGAAACATACTCCACAAATCAAAATCCCCACTCTTTCACTATATACAAACACCATCACAATCATCTCTAATCGCACTAAATAATTCAACAATGATGATTCATGTGGTGTGGGGGGGATTTGTTTGGAAGAAGAAATTAGAAATTCTTCAAGATAAAAGTAATATATATACGGCGGATATAATAATAATTACATAAACTTGCATCAAATTATTATGATGGAAGTAATTAATTTTTTTAGGAAAAATAAAAATTAAATGAATTTTTAAATGTAGGGATTGATGTGGGAAGAGTAGTCACGGATACCGGCACCTTCCCAGCCCATCCATTCCTCCCACATATCCCAATCAGGATCGTACATCCCTCTCATGGGCTCGTCTCCCGAGGCAACACCGTCATCGTCGCTCCACATGGATCTTGCCGCTGGCTCTCTCAAGCTATCCATTACAGCATCATAAGCTTCGTTTATTTGGTGAAATTGGACCCCACAATTACTTCCTCTGCATACATCTGGGTGATACTGCAATAATTTCAAACATAACCCAGATCAATTACATTATTTCTGCAATTATTATATGAAATATTTATATTTTGGAGGTATTAATCTAGAATTTTTTGAATATATTGGTCCCCTGTTAGAAAGATTTTATATGAAAGTGGTCCCTGTACTAATTATTAATACTATAATAACACCATAACATATATTATGAACTAAAATTTAGAGCACAAAATTAACTCAAAAGTCAACCGAAACAGAGTAATAACAGATTGCCATCACCAGATCGGAAAGTTTGCAAAATATGTTGTGGGTTAGGATCATATTTATAAAGGGCTCTTGAAATCTTGAAAAGTTGATTTCTTGAAATTTTCAAAATTTGAAGTTTCTTGAGATAAAATGGCAAAATTACCTGCAAAGCGAGCTGTCTAAAAGCTTTCTTGACCTCAGATTCAGAAGCGCCGGGATGAATTCGAAGAGTTTTGTAAGGATCAGAGACAGTTGAAACGCAACTAACCCTGAATTTATAACTATCTTGATTTCTTTTCTTCTTGAAATCTTTCTTCATCTGAAATACTGCAGAAGAAGATGAAGGTGACCCACGAACACCAATTAATCCACAAACATTCGCCATTTCTTCTTTTCTCTTCCAAAATACTCTGTATGCTCCTACCAATAATTACCAAAGATTGATCTTATATATCCAGAGGGTTTGTTGGTAAATATTTAAATTAAGAAATGAGGGTTACAATGGCTTTTCAAGTGATTGTGTATTTGTTACGGCAAATAAAGTTTGATTTGATATATATATATATATATTTTTTTTTTTTGTCTGTGATTCTTTTTTATTAGATAAAGAAGGGTGTTTTGGAAAGAGGGATAAGTGAAGTAGTTATATATATAATGCGGAGGGAAGAAGAAGAAGATAAAAAAGAGTAAAAGGAAGGGGGTAAGGTGGTGACGTGTCAAGGTTAGGTAGGTCGGAGGGTCCTTATTTTGTGGCCGTGAGAGGACGGTGACGTGTCTGTCGCGTTTCATGGCATTATGGCATGGTGATGAATAAGTCCTCCTTATCCGACCTTTTGTTTGCTCCTTATCCGACCTTTTGGAGCTTTTTTCCTTTTATTAAATTAAAAGGCAAAAAACAAAAACAAAAAATAGGAAAGAAGAATATCTTCTATTCCACTAGGCTTTGTTTTGGATATATTTAAGAATTTTGAAGGGGAGGGTTTTTAGATTTTTATTTCATAAATATTTTTTAAAAAAACTATTACAATAGATATTTTATAATTTTGACTAAGAATGATAAAGACTCTGTATTATTAGAACGATAAATCACAAATGCTGACAATACGTTATTGTTTGCTTAACTTCTGATATCTAAATTGTGTTGGGCAATGTCCACTTTAAGACGATTTTGATATCCTTGATTATATTTTATCGCAGGAACTCTTTATATGATTTATTCATAAAATTACAATAAAACCTTAGTTAAATTTGTGTTAAACTGACATGAATACAAAAGATGTCGATGATTTCATAGAAACCCACCCAATATTAGAATAATTTTACTTTAATTAATGTTTCTTGTTTCTTAATTATTGTATAAAACATAAAAAATGTAGACATATTGATTTCTTAAAAAGAGAGGAGGAAGCCGAAGAGAGGTTAGAAATTGGGGAAAATATTGAGTTATGGTGGGATGATCCGACAGTGTATATGGCGTTAAGTTAATTTTGTAGAGTCTTGAAAACTGACATTGTCGTCGAAAAATGAGTAGAAGTGTATTAGTTCTTTAAAAAAGATCGGTAATTAATAAACATAATAATATTAAATTTTTTTATGTTATCTCATGATTGTTCCTATTTAATATGTATGAAAAAATATATACTTATATTTCTTTGAAATATATAAATAATAATGAAGGAAAAATAGTTTTGTCATTGTCTTGAAATATGAGAAAAACAAATAAAAAAAAAGAAAGAGCCAAATTTTAAAAAAATAACTAAATAAAAACGAATAGAGTATAATTTAGGACTACTCCCCGTAAATCTTGTGGATAAGAATCTCCAAATCAAGTTACCACGTGTAACATATGTTTGAACGATTACTCTTGAAATTGGGAGATGACTCTTATTAATAATATATAATATGTTTTTTTGACATTTAAATTGAGATAATTCGAATATTGAGTTGAAAGTATTTATAATAATATACCATAATCTCAGGGGGGGAGGGAATTCAAAGGTCTTCTGAAAATATATGCTTCATACTATGTGCTAAAAGGTATAACTCGTTCTTGATGCAAAAAAAAAAAAAAGGGAGACGAGTAATCTATGGAATATTACCCGAAAATGTTTTTTTTTTTAAAAAGAAAGTAATCTATCAAAAATTTGGGCACGTATCATTCGTTGATCAATTGCCGATTAAAAACTATAAAAAAGAAGCCACTAATTCACCTGTCATTGATTAGTTTATAATTTCTTGGCCAGTTTCAAACACCAAGATTATATTCAAAATAAACTAATTAGTCTATTAAACGATGCTGCGTAGAACATAGAATTGAATGTGAACATGCAATACTTTAATTTAATTACGTAGTAGAAGGTGTTGAACCAAAACTATTATTAAATGGACTACCTAATAAAGAAAACAAATTTAAAATTTTGGTGAAGTTGACAATATCAAATAAAAAAAAAAAAAAAAGAGAATAGAAGAATAGCAGTATAACAGATTTGAAAAGGACGCGGTAATTGAATACGGAGTATGTAGGAAGAGGACTTTGACCAAATTTAAATTTTTAAATCACCAAATTAAAAATTTTGGTTAAGTTAACAATATCAACAAAACCTCATTATTTTATAACCAAGTAGCTTTTACAAGTAAACCTTCCTAATTGAATCATTTGATATGACAGATCGACTGTTTTATTAGAAATATCTTTTTACGTTTATTATTCTTTCATCATGTGATATGAAATCTAGAATGGTATCATGATCGGTCGCAGGGGCAGAAATTTAATAATAGGGTGTGTTAAAATCTTTTCTTTAAAAAAATAATACATAGCATTAATTTGACATTGTAAAATCAATCCATAAAAAATTATAACAACTGTTTATAAAAAAAAAATTACAAAATATCAAAAAAATTATAATTATCCTTGACGAGACTTCATTTTTTGAAATCGATTCATCACATCATCATCGAAAACTCGTAGAAAAATATTTTTTTCTATAAAAGTGACTAAACAATCATTCAAACATTTGATCACCCAATCGTCAGAGGAGAACTGAAGAGAATTTATGAAGTGGTGCTTAAGAGTTGAGACTTGGATTTTGAGACAGAGAGATTAGATCTCACATTCTCACCAGTCGGCACATAAATTTTTTTTTTTTTAAATAATGGGATACCTGGACACCCAGGCCCCCCATCTGGGTCCGCCCCTGATCATGATCATACATACTGCTAGCTTGTATTTTTAACCTTTTTTTATATAAAAAATTCTCAATTACAGATACAGTTGTTGTTCAATTTAGTTGTAAATTAGACTGAACTTAACAATTCAACAATATAAATACTCTGAATATAACGAAGGAAAGTGTGGATGTACTTTGGGTTGGGATAAATGTGTTAACTTATTCGTTCCCTCCAAATATCATCCCTTTAAATACAAAAAAAAGCATCCCACTTATGGTAAAGTTGGCATACTTGCTTTTCAAATATCAACTCAAACAATTATTATTGAAATATAAACATAAATATAAAAATAAATAAATAGAGGTGTTTTGAGTTCCAGCCAAATAATCGTCTGTGGTTACAGCATCATCGTCAAACTAGGTTTAAATAATCAGAACATAAAGAATAGTAAATAGATACCCGCTGGCATATTATTCGCATTACCAGATAGCGGTAATATATTACTAATTCAAGTAGTTAAGGGTGAAGAGGCATAGGAGTGAATGAATGATGTTTGTGTTTTGATTGGTGCTTCTAATTACATTCACTTGCTGCATCTTAATGATGTATGTATTCGGACCCCGTTCGTTTGCTATTCCTTTATTATGAATTAAAGTTAAAATTTAAAAATCAAAATTGAAAACTTGATTTTAATTAAAAAGTTAATAACATAAAAAATAGAAAATGAATACTTAAATAGTATTTTTTTTTCGGGTTAAAAGAGTAATTATTTTAAACAAAAACTAGGAAACTAACGGGGCGTCACTCTTACGTAGATGCAGGCAAGCCAAACACTACACAAGTTCTGTAATTCACCACCACTAAGACTAAAATGCAAAAATGTCCCTCTCAAGGTTATAGTTCATTTGCAAAACTCTAATTCCAGGTAATATTTTTGTAAAATCGTTCCCTCAACTTATTAAAATTTATCAAAACTAACTTGATGTAATTTTTCAGCCAAAAATCTAGTTGAATTCAATAATAGTCATAAAATCCATTAACTGTAAGAATAAAACAGTCATTTAAATAACTATAAAAAAAGAACGAAAATATACCCCTCCCAATTAAAAATATATAAAAAATGAGATGACAAAACAATTATTTAAATAACTATGGGCATTATGTTTTCTTTTGTTTTTATTTTTAACTATTTAGATAATTATTTTTCTCTCACAGTTAATGAATCTTATAAGTATTATTGACTTTTGTCAGATTTTTTGGATCAAAAATTGGATCAGTTCAGTTTGATAAATTTTAGTAGGTTAAGAGAACGATTTTGCAAAAATATTATTTGGAAGGAGAGATTTAGAAATTACCTATAATTTTGATGGACGCTTTTGCATTTTAGTCACTCCACTGACCAAAATGATCAAGAATTTTGGTGGTTTTAGACTCATCATGAGGTAAAAGCCATTAAAATAATTAGATATTACAAAACCAACATTTTACTAATTTCTCGGGATATGACTACTGAATAACATGAATATGTACAGGCACGAGTTTAGATCTACAAAATTATGTACTCACAGAAGAATATGGCTTAGAGGTTTGGCATGCTACTTTGGTCGGCCACTGCTCTGATGGACTGCAAGCCCCTTAAGATTCTTGATCCGAGGGCCGAGGCTGCTGCCCCTCCGTAGAAGCACCAAAACTAGAAGATTCTTTAAACTGCACTAAGATCATTGTCATGTTGTCGCATCCAACTCCACCAACTGCTGGTGCAACACACGTATTAAACACACTCTCAATGACCGCTGAGAGCTTACTTTCCTGTATAGATTTGCAACAGCTATTCTGTCTTAATTCCACGTGGCATTACTAAAACATACTCCCTCCATTCAACAACAGTGTCACATTTTTCAACCTTTTTACTCGAGAAAATCCCCTTTATATAGTATAGAAAGACATCCCATAATTTACCGTTTTCGTTTTCACAAGATTGCTTCAAATATGAAAACTTATAAATTTAGGTTGTATGTGGAACAAAAACATGCTACGATGTTTGTAAATTTTACCATGGGGACTTTTTCGGCGAAATAGAGGAAGTATAAAAGACAATATAACAACTTACAGTCTTTAACTGTTTATGAACAAAGTCCACTAGTTGTTGGCTTGACATGCAATCCCTGGCACAGGAGAAAACATATCATTGAGATAAAAATTATAAGGAATTATGGATAAATATGTGTTTTAATATTGAGAATATGAGTGCACACGCACACACATGAGAAGACTTACCAGATCCCATCACAAGCAAGAACAAGAAATTCATCATCAGCGTCAAGCTCAACCTATTTCAAGTAGGATGAAATGAAGAAACAAAGTGATCTGCGTTACTTGTACAACGGTACTCAATAATATAAGTCCTGAGAAAGCGAAAGTGAAAGCCAAGGCTCTGTTTGCGTTGAGAAAATTGGTTTTAAAAAAAAAAGTTTGCAACTTTAGATTCGTGATTCTTGAAAATTTGTTTGGTTATTGAATTCTATTCTTGAATATTTGTTTGATTACCGATTTCTATTTTCTCACTTTTCAAATGGCATCCTAGAACTGTGAATGAAACAACAGGAATATTAATCCATCGAAAAAATAAAAATAAAGGAAGCCTGACCTGTACATACATGATAGTAAAAAATGAAGAGAAAAAACTTGTATCGGCTGAAATGGAACTGACTACTGAAGTACAAGACACACCAGAATCTTGATTAAAAACTACTGTGCTACTAAAATATCAGAACAGAGACAACAAAGAAAAATTCAAAACTTTCTGAAGCTACCAACGAAGTCATTCACCGATGACGAGCACAAGAGATTTTCATATTGAAGGTGTCAAAATAGATTTTGAGGTGAGAATGAGAAGGTGATCACTGTATAGCTCTTATATTCCTCTTAGACCATAAATTATTATTACAGACTCAAATAACCCCCAGTGTCTTTTCCAATCAAGATCCTATAAAAAATATACAATTGGGGAAGTAGCAGAAAAAGGGAGGAGGAAGGAAGAAGAGGAAGGATTGGAAGTGAAGGGGAACATAGCTCTAGAGTTAGATGGATGGAGCTGATGGCAACGGCCAGAAGTGGCACAGAAGCAGAGAGGAGAGAAAGTGAGAGAGTTACAATGAGATCTGGAGAAAGACCATGCGTAAGGTGGTCAGGAGTCATCCCTCTACTAATATCAACTCTTTTCAAAATCCCATGTTTAAGATTTTCAAAAAACCTGGAACTACTTTCCTAGTTTTTCAAATAGTGTGATAAATGAGTGAGAACCAATTTTCAGTTTATCAAAATGTTTCTTACTTTCCATTCCACCAAACAAGTTTTCCTACTAATTTTTCAAAAAATGAAAATGAAAAATAGAAAGTTTCCATGTATGAACAGGGGCTAAATTCTTTTATTGTTTGTTTTGCATTCTTCCTGATATTTAATATATTTTACAGCTATTAGATCATACAACTGTGTTTACCCAAGTATAGAGTATGAAACTTGAAGTGGTCACATGAATGCTACATACAGTTCTTAAATCGGGATTAGCAGTGAGGATTTGTTCCTCAGGGGGCAGTGACTTGTCTCCTTTTAACTCCATGTCACCTGAAAAATGAAGTACTTAAATCAAGAAAAATAACTTGTTTATTCTCGAGGAAGTTTTTGTTTCTTTTCTTCACTTATACGGGGAAAAAACAAACTGAACAAGTATATTAATACCAATTGCTCTTGCCAAGTTTAATGTCCTATTAACCCGTCCACACTCAATATAACCACCAGCTTTTAATATCCTCTCTTTCTCAGCCTCAAGTTCAGGTTTGTGGTCTTCGGACAAATTAAATGCCTGAACAAAAGAGCACCTTTGCATAATGTCAAATTCAGAGCACTTACGATTATGCAGAAGTTACTGTCCAAGGACAGGTTTATCCTTACGTGTAAATTCAAGAGCCACAAGCACACTTACGAATCATGACCTATACCCAGTGGCCAGCGTTTCAGAATTATTTGGATTTTAAAAGCAACTTCTTGATCTTAGAGGAAAAAAGATTACCTGCCTCTGTCTCGGAAAAGGCACTCCCATATTTTTCCTCTTATTTTTGGGATTGTTTTTGTCATCGCATTTGTTGTTGTGTGTGCGCGCATGCGGTTTCTTTAAAATTATGTCATTTCTTCAAGGATCTATGTTAATTTCAACTTCGAAGAGAGTGATCTCAAATATTTCCAGAACTTTACCACATTTTAGGAAGAGAGTTGGATAGAAGTTAATTCCGCAAAAAGTAGAGCAACAACTATTTTGTTATTCATAATGATATGAGATATGAGTACCTTGCCCTTCCGAGATATGACACAGCGAGAATCACCAGCATTTGCAACAACAAGTAGGTTATTGCGAATCATTGCAACACAAGCGGTGCTTCCAAATTTTGGTCCCCGGTATTCAGAATGAGGGCCCTTGCACATGAATGAAATCCATGAGTTTATAAGTTTTTTCTTATGTAGTGGAAACACCTTTTTGAAATATCTCACAAGCAACAAGAGAAGTTAATATAAACATAATCAAGCAACACATCTCAATCAAATTGAGAAAACCACTTGCAAGGTAATCAATTACAAGTTTCTAAGGAAAATCACAATTTGGGATTATCTATAGAACACACCATGTAATTCAGGTATGCAAGACGTCGAGGGGCCTACTGTATTACTACTTACCCCAGATGTCTTACTTTCAAATTGTTGCATATATGAGGTACATATGCAAGAAAAAATAGCATAGGCTATATGAAGGTCCAATTTCTTGTGATTCTTGTCCATCAATCCTACTTCACCACCTCCTTTCTATCGAATATTAAGTATGACAACCTAAGAACTCTGATTTTGAATAAGTATAATAATTTGGTTTACCTCGTGTTGTAAGAGCACTTTATTTAAACATTAAGGTCAAAAGATCAAATCTTATTTGGTGAGAATTATGAGAGTTGGGTGAGAACTGGGGAGAGTTTCGCTAATAAAAGAAAAAATTATACTTGTTCTCCAAGTAGTTTAGCAAACATCATGGTTAAATTATTTACATATAGAAACAAATTACTAAATGATCAGGCACCTTCTTTCCCTTTCTCCGAAACTTAAATTACTCTGCTTGGTAGGTGTGATCTCTATCATGCAACTTGATGACATGAGGTCTTTGTCATAACCATTAGGTGATGATAAGGCTGGGACCATGTAATATTAATAGCTTAAGACATGATCACTAAATTTTAAATTAAATAAAGTTATCTATTAGGTGAATACCTTCTCAGAATGCCAATCATCATTCTGGTCTTCGCTATTCTTTGACCATATATATCCTTCAATCATACCAGTAAATTGTTCCATTCTATCGCCCAGCATCGCTAGCTCTCTCCAACCTCTTTGTCCACACATCATCTCATCCATTCTGCATATTGATAGTATGGTATGCAGTACTTAGAATCAGTTAAATATTTGCCAACATTTGATGGGCATAATATAATTTACTCTGCTTTCAAAGTTTGAAGTTGTTTCGTGCCTATTACTTTTTTGGCAGCTGTTAGTAATAGTCACAACAACTTTAGTTATTCTTTAACCCATTAGTAGTTGAATTACTTCAGGTTTAATTAAAATGCCTCAATAATTTAATAACAGCCCAATTTAAGGATAAAATAGCACATAGAACAGATTGTATATCAGAGCAATATTTACTATGGTTCCATTCCAATTTTGAGAGGATATAATGCTATGTATGATTTGGAAAATGTTTACATGGTAGCATTTTCTAAGAATAGTAAACAGAACTAATTGAAAATACAAAAAGAATTTAAGTAACCTAAGAAAAGATTTTCGCAGAGAAGTGCATAAGTCTCCAGACAAATAGGCTTCTTGCTTGAGCACCTCTTGGTGAAGATACTTAGCACAAAACTTAGCAACTGTTTTACCTGCAGATTGACAGACATCCTATTGATATTAAAACACAACGGTAAGGCCCTTGTATCAGACTCATCCTTCAAGTTCAATTTTTGGACTAAAAGATCCATTACAGGACAAAATCAGAAATAAGGACAAAGAGATTGAGCAGTCAGCCTTCCCAATATCAGGTCTAATGTATATTACAATATATGGTGGCTTCAAATCTTTACCAAATGGAAAGATAAACAGCGAGTAGGGAACAATATGGGTAATACAAATGTCATGAATAAGAGAAATTTAGCTTCAGGTGATAAAATGACTTACTAGTCTGGTTATAGAAACTACGATCAGTACAATTATGGAACGATTGACCTATCAGTGATCCTATATGATGGGACTAGACCGCATGTATGGTCTTAAATCAATCTTATAGGAGGTAACTATATATTCTGTTATTAACTATATGTTTGGCTAAATCTATCAACTATTTAACTTCAGTAGAAGCCCCACAGCCAGTTAAAATGAATACTGTAATTTTTTCACACCGTCTATTCCCCCAAGTAGAAATGAATATGTTCTAATTTTTGTTCATAGGTATACAAGATTAATGCAAATAAATGCATAACTGAGGTCTAAACATTGATATGTATGGAATCAATGTGGTTCTAGCATATCAAGCATTGCTGACTTCTTTAAAATAACAAGTTTCAAGATCTTACCCCCGTGGCCATCATAAACACCGAAGAAAGACGTCGAACTGTCCAAATCAAGATAAGATGCATGCTGTGGAATGCTTTATATATAAGTACAACGAAAAAAACACACTAACAAGTAAATTTAAAATTATCAAGTCAAAATCGTAGATTATCCACCAGAACATAAACAAATTCTTTTTCCGCTAAGGTCAATATAAAATGATCTGAAAAAAGAACGAGCAAGGATAACAAGATGTTTGCTAAAAAGAAGAGGAAAAAGTATAATACATTAGTAATGGAGAACCCATGCAAAATCTTAATTATTTTTTTTTTCCCTACTTTTTATGTGAGCACACGGTGAATTCAGTCAGGCAGTCAGGCATGGCCTTAACACAAAATCAAGTCTGTAAAATTCATTTCGGTCATGTTTTTAGATCCCCTAATGCAGCTTTAATTTTACATATTGTCTTACATACTCTCCTGGTCTCGATCTAGATGTCTATATTGCAGAACAGATATATTATAATCTCTGCAGAAAAGCACCTAAATCTATAAAAGAAATCTTGCCAACTCATATTACTCTTTTGGTGTTATTGACATAACAAATGTCATTTCTGCTCTATCTCTTTTTATTTTTTGTCTATATATATTAAGCTATTTCCCACGAAGTTGTAATAACTTCACAAAAATTCCAATTCCACAATGAAGTCTAATTCCAGCTCCATATTATATGATTACATTAATTTCAAAAGTTGCCAGATAATATAACACTGGATACCTTATCTGCCACTTGGCACTTAAAACATTGATTAATAAGTGATATCATTCGAATTAATACAATCAACATGAAGATCCTGCTGCACCAAAATGTGAAAAGGAAATCCAGAGTGTTTAAGATATTGGTGCAATGATTAATGTGTTATGGTCGAGTACTTACAGCATCCTCCATTGTTGACCGCCATCCTTGCATCGAGGACACGCCAAACCTGAGCACGTCATTCTCGCCATCCTCTGAGATCTTGTCAGTTTTAGGGGAGCTCAAATATACCCCCATAAGTATCTGATTTCAACATAAAGTAATAAACTGTGGATTTTGTTTTTTTTTATAATCTCATACCAATGTAAGTAAAGACAGAAAGCTAATTTTAATTTTTTTTCATCGGCGAAATACATCCTAATACTACCTCAATTCTCACCGCACCAAGTTCAAGTCAAGTGTTCTAATAACTACTGGGCTAACCACATCCTCACAGGCAGCTCCTTAAAGAACAGCTGACACAACTTTCATTCCCAGGAAATTCTAACTGTCAGATTCGAATTTGTGTCACAACGTGTAATATACATTGATGGGTTACTCCACTAAATTAAAATTTCAACGATGTATCAAGACACCAAAATCCAAATAACCTAAGGAATCAAACCAAGAATCGCAATACCATTAACTTCTCGCTATACTTAAAGTCAAAAGAGGTGGAAATCAAATTACCCCATTCCTGTTTATCAAAACGTACTGAAATCGATTTGAAGAGTTAACGTTCTCAAATTTATTATAATAATCTCAAATCGCATCTAATAAAATCGTATAACACAATCATTAGAAAAATAAACGTACATTAAAAATAAAACCTACCGATGGATCAAATAATTATCAAATGTATTGAAATTTGTGGCGAACGATCACGCATTCGAATCAAATTACACAAAACATGGAGATAATGTCTGAATCTGAAAGAATATACATGAATGAATGAGTATCTCGCTCGCTCTTTGAATTTCAGGTCACTCCGTAAGTCCGTACAAAAAGCTTACTAATTTAAGTCGATATGCTACTCCGCTATTTAATACTATTAGTTTATTCCGTTAATCAGAATGTTTGTACGTTTATATGCTTTTAAAAGTAACTTTATTCAACAAATTGTTGTTCCGTACTTATTTTCTTGTTTTTATAAAAAGTGATCGTCTAAAAATTTAAATATGTAATTATTTTTTAGCAACTTAGAATTCATATTAAATTGCTATAAATGTATTTACTTATTTCAAGAAAATTGTTATAAATGCTCAATTAAATGTGAAATAATAAAATTATAACAAAAGTAAGTTGAAAATATAGCATAATACTAAAAAAATTATATAAGCATAATTATTTTTGTAAAACAAAGTTCATTTGCAAATGTAACTTTCTCCTTCTTGTTTTATTAAAGCGAAATGAGTAGTATCTAAAATAATAATGTTTCAATAAAAATAGGAAACTTATCCATGCGTTATTATCTTCTTCTTCTTCTTTTTCCTTTCTAAAGAATATGCACGATTATATGTCAACTAAAACAAGAACGATTTTTTGAATTTATAGTATTGGATCTGTTCCAAATTGAATATAACATTTTTTGAAAGAGTGCGAAATGAATTTTAAGACAGATGCATCAAAATTATATATAATTTTTGTTTCTGTTTTACAATATTGATATATTCAAATATCATATTTTAGTTGATTTTATTTAAAAAAATATATTTAATTGTGAATTTAGATATCTTAAAATATCTGCAACTCAATTTCAAGAAAATGTAGGATGGAATACAAAAATGTTAAGATGATAAAAAATAAATGGTACTTTTTAAGAATCCTATCTATTACATGGGAGAAGGAAACTTGGAAGCGTAAAATATGAGCCTTTTATAAAAATAATACTCTCTCAAGTTACATTTGAATTTTCTATAAATATTAATATTGCATACTTGATTAACAATTGTATTTTATGTTAAAAAATAAAGTTTTTTTCCCCATAAAATTAGTTATAAATATTCACTTAACTATAAAATAAGAAAGTGATAAAAATTTTAAAGTATAATATCAAAATAAAAATTTATAATTCTATTTTTTGAAATAAATCTGAATATTAGACTCTCTAGATGTAAGTTTTTTATTTAGTTTATTTATAACGGAGGGACAAAAATTAGAAAACTCCACCAAAAGAGTGGAAAGTCAGTCTCAAACGAGGCCCGCTACGGGAAATGAATGGGGCGAAACGGTAATAAGAGGCTTTTACATTTCGCCAGTCAAGCCCTTTGACCTTTTGAGGTCAGAAAATACTTCAGCTGTAGCCCAATAGTCCCCATCATTTAGTGTGTACCATAACGAGTCAAATTTGAATCAAATGTTGTAGTAACGATGAAAAAGTAAGCGGCAGGAACCAGGAAACACCTAAATATGTGGGCCCACTTCACCAACCAAAGGTGGGCCCATTCTCCCTCTCTGTCTCTCATTGTGGGGCCATCGTGACTACATGTGCGGGAATGCCATATGTGGGGGCCCAATCATGCTCGGAACTGCTATTTCGTATTTTTCGTTCCGAAGATAGAGACCAGAGACCACTAAACTCAGCATACTGTGTTGTTTTGGATAAGAGTTGTTGAAATAGTTTGGTTGGGGACCTGGGGAGGTCGCAAGGGCTTCATTTTCATATATATTTGATGGGTCAACATCTCACCAACCTCCTCCTCCTCCTCTCTCATGTCCTTTCTGCCCCCCTCCCCCCCCCCCCCAAAACCCACCCACCCACCAACCCCCACCCACTTTCTTCCCTCCTCTCTAAATTCTTTGTTGTAATTTTATGACCAACTTCATGAAATTTTACTTCCTTGAATATATGTCATTCCTGATGAAGTGTATAATATTAATATTAATTAAAAAATAAAATGTAATTGGGACGAATGAGTGCTTTTCTTGTTATACTTTGCATAATCTTATATAAAATCTTACATAAAGATTGTATCTATAAACTCAAAAAAGAAACAGAGAGAATAATTAATTAATAGAAGAGTTTTTATTTACTCATTAATACATGGGTTGTTTGTATGTCTATTGTTGTAACATCAGCAACGGAATTAGGAAGTAGTTGCACCTTATTTATATCACTACCATCAATTTATACCTCAATCAATTAAAGCTACTGCATGATAGTACTATGATAGACGGAGTAAATGTTTTCAGTTATGAACCGAACATTGAGGATAGGAACGATTTAAATTGAAGCAATCTATCCGAGTCTACTCACCCGGTAGAATATTAGTTTTAGGCTTTTAGCTCAGTTTAAGTTTATAAAAGTAAAACGAATACTAATAGATTTTTCCAAAGCTCATTCGGAACCGAATAGAGTATAAACTATAAACTATAAAACAAGTTAAATTTGCACAAACAATTTAACTACTACCTATGTTCTACCAAAAGAACAACATTTAAATTTTTAACAATTATTAATTTTGTATTTTTAATCAAGAATTAAATGAACAAAATTATAAGTTTTTTTTGATGAAATTTGTTATGAATCTTTTAAATTATGACGAGATCTATAAATTTGTAGTTTTATAGCTAAATATAAAAGAAAATTTTCAAATGTAACTTTATTTTAGAACAATTTTTTTTATTTATAAATATAACTTTTTTTTTAAAAACGAAAGAAGTAATAATTTTGATATGCTTGACGTGCTTGTCTTATTTAGTAATAGAAATTATTCTGAAATTCACATACTCCATGCTTTAAAAATTAAAATCCATGTTTGACTGATGCAGTCTAACGCCGAATATTAATTAAAGAAACCCGTCAATTTTCAAATTTATTTAAGCAATTTTAAACAACTCATTTCTGATATGTCTCGGTGTATATTACTCATTCTAGACATGTCAATTAGCTCCCTACTTGGTACTTTTTATTTTCTGTTACTTCAAATAACATAATAATAAAAATATATTTAGAACATAAAAATTATTTTTTAAAATTATCGTTTTAGACGTGTCTGTAATTTTGATCGGAGAGATTAAATATTACACTTAAGTAGAAAACTGTAGTGAAAGTAAAAAAAGACTGCTGCTAATTTTTTCTGGTATCGAGGATAGAACAAGTTTTGAGATCACTTAAATTGACACAATTTATCCAACTGGCCTTTTTCACTCGGTAAATATTAGTTTAAGATTATTAACATTTTTTTTATTATATAAAAGTTTATGTAAGCGAGACTTCTCCGATTTAATATTAGGACATTTCATCGGTCATTACGAGAATTTATGATAATATTTACGAATTATCAACAAATTTTTTTTTTTAACAAGATTCAAACTTTTAATATAATGAATATACTTATTGAACTAACAATTTTGCTAGTTGAACCAAGTTTAACCGAGTGAAATTAAATTTATAAAAGCGAAGCGAATATTAATCGATTTTTCCAAAGCTCACTCATAATAGAATAGAGTATTCTATGCGATTCATAATAATTATCGTTTAACTTTTTTTTACGTAAGTTTAGTTGAATTATTTTATATGTTAAAATATTTTGTTTATTTTTAAAATAAAAAAAATGTTTTAAGTAAGAATTAATAAAAATAAATTTTTTAACTAAAATATAATATTTAACATATAAAAGACATTACTTAAATTTATGTATAAAAAATCAAATCACACTTATTATGAACCACGTTAACATTGCACAAACAATTTAAATAATGATTTTGATATGCTTAACGTGATTATCTTACTAGTAAAGGAATCCATTCCTGAAATTAAAATACCAAATCCATGCCTTTTCCTTTTATTTTAATAAAGAACCCATGCTTGACTACTGCAGTCTAACGCGAATATAATAACATGCCAAATTTCATATTCATTTAAGCAATTTTGAGCAACTCATTTCTGACATGTCACGGTGCATATTATTATATTCATTCCAAATTTGTTCGAAATATATTATATTTCAGACAATCTTATAATATCTGCAACATTTTAAAATGATATTTATCAGGTGAAATATCAATATTAGCAATTTAGTAGCTATATTTTTTACTTTCCAATTTACATTCTTATAATTTCCTCAAACCTATTTCTTTTGCCCAACTTCTTATCTTTCTTACTTTTTCATTTTTTCCTCTCTCTCTCTCTCTCTCTCTCTCATACTTTTTCTTTACTTCCCTTTCAAATTTCATTTAAATATTATGAGATTAATTTAAATAATCAACACAAAATCAATTAATTTTCCATAAAAAAATAAAATGTTAAAATAATTTGGAGGGATAAAATACTACTTATAGTTCATATTAGATTCAAGCACTGGAGCTTGCATAAAATCTAATCCAAATTACAAAAACTTAAGTAGGAAGCTGGAGTGAAAGTAAAAATACACCGCTGTTAATTTTTTTCTTTTGGTATGTTATTTATATATTTGTTGGTTGGTTACCCATCATTGAGTTAGTCGCGGTAGGTGAGTGTCCTCAAAACGTAATGCTTTTAAAAAAAATAAAAAGAAATGTATAGTGGTCAAAGTACGACTTCGTCACTCGTTTGTTTCCCCTTCTTTAAAATGTAAACCCACTTTCACCAATTTTAGACCAAATTTGTACCAACATTTCTTTCTCACCAAAAACAAGGCACGCACTCAAACCAAACCGCCCTCCGCTCTGAAATTTGGTAATTAAGATTTCAACAAAATGAAGATCAACGTCCGAAAATCGACGATGGTGGCGCCGGCGGAGGAGACGCCGCGCCGTAGCCTCTGGAACGCTAACGTCGACCTTGTAGTACCGAATTTTCATACACCTAGTGTATACTTTTACCGACCGACCGGATCGGCTAATTTCTTCGATCCAATCGTACTGAAAGATGCGTTAAGTCGTGCTTTGGTACCGTTTTATCCGATGGCCGGCAGGTTGAAGAGGGACGAAGACGGCCGCGTTGAAATTGACTGTAACGGAGAAGGAGTGCTCTTCGTGGAGGCGGAGTCCGACGGAGTAATCGATGAGTTCGGCGATTTCGCTCCGACGTTGGAGCTTCGGAAACTTATTCCGGCCGTTGATTATTCGCTTGGAATATCGAGTTATTCTCTATTGGTATTGCAGGTGTGTTTTAATTTCTTCTGTTTTTATTGCCTTGCGTTTAACATACTAGTTGCCATAATAATGGACTTCTGTGCATGAGTTCCCCTGAATTGGGTTTCACTGTTCTACAACACGTTCCTCGTCTTTTTTTAACATAAAATTTAAGTCACGTAAAGTCGCAAACTCGCAATAAGTTATAGTAGTGGAGTTAAAATTTCGTAATTGTCAAATTCTCTGCACTTGACGATCGACGTGTTTTGGAAGATCAAATATAAGCACTTATTTAAGAAAATATATTGAACATATTATGAAAGTTAATTTTTATATTTCTAACATAAAATTTATCTGTTAAATTATAAATTTTAAAATTAGTCAATTTAATCAGAAAAAATGAAAAATAAATCTGAAGATATTTCAAACTTGTTTACTTGGCAGATGCTTTTTTTTTCAGTTTCATAATGACGGGGTCCAGTTGTTTGAACTAGTTGGTGATTAGTTGAGTGTTAACTATTTAATTTAATTTATTGTCATAATATATAATACTACTAGCTCATCAGAGGTGAGGCCAATGTGTCTTTATATATAGTATTTCAGAATAGAAGGGATATTTTACAATTTTCTTATATGGATAGTTTCAATTCTGGAAATTATAAACTTTGCAAGTAAACCTTCCATTTCTTAGGACCCCATTTAATTAGAAACGGTCGTGAGAGCCACCTACCGACTAGATAAAATTATAATCGCCCACCAAAAAAGAGAAGCACTATACATGGATAATTTATTCGCTTAGGATTTGAGAATAAAAAGGTAACGTGCAAGCTGATGAGGCTGTTGAGATTACCAAATGACTTATTTTCTCCGAATGTGCAGATCACTTACTTCAAATGTGGTGGGGTCTCTCTCGGTGTTGGTATGCAACATCATGCTGCAGATGGAGCTTCAGGCCTCCACTTTATAAACACATGGTCTGATATGGCTCGTGGGCTTGGCATCACAATCCCACCTTTCATCGACCGGACTCTCCTCCGAGCCCGTGACCCTCCTCAGCCTGCCTTTCGCCACATCGAATACCAGCCGCCTCCGTCCATGAAATCAACTCCTGACACCCCTCCTGCAACAGCTGTTTCGATTTTCAAATTAACCCGGGACCAGCTCAACGCCCTTAAAGGCAAGTCCAAAGAAGATGGAAATACCATTGCTTACAGCTCCTACGAGATGTTGGCTGGCCATGTATGGCGATCTGTTTGTAAAGCCCGCGGGCTTCCGGAGGATCAAGAAAGCAAATTGTACATTGCAACTGATGGACGTGCCAGGCTCCGGCCTGCACTCCCACCAGGCTATTTTGGCAATGTGATATTCACAGCCACACCTATAGCGGTAGCAGGAGAGCTCCAATCAAAGCCTGTATGGTATGCTGCTAGTAGGATTCACGACGCTTTGGCCCGAATGGACAATGATTACCTGAGATCAGCTCTAGATTACTTGGAATTGCAGCCTGATCTTAAGGCTCTTGTTCGCGGAGCGCACACTTTTAGATGTCCGAATCTTGGAATTACCAGCTGGGCTAGGTTGCCTATCCATGACGCGGATTTCGGTTGGGGCAGGCCTATTTTCATGGGGCCTGGTGGAATTGCATATGAAGGGCTGAGTTTTGTCTTACCAAGTCCTACTAATGATGGGAGCTTATCTGTGGCGATTTCCTTGCAAGAGGAACACATGAAACTCTTCAGCAAGTACCTGTACGACATTTGAAGGAATAATTGGCCCAACTAAGTCATGCTGGCCAAGCCTTTTTAATTTTTTTTTTTTTTTTGGTTTCTTTTTTCCGGATCATGTTAATTACCGAGGAACACTTGTTCCCTCCTGTTGATAAATGTTCTGATATTACTGAACAAGAGTTGCAAAGAGCCGTGTAAGGAGCTCTTAGACTCTTTTTTTTTTTTAAGGTTACATAAGAAGCTTTTACACTAGTATTATTAATACTACATAATAAGTAGTACTTTTTAAAGTAGGATTAAATGTTGAAATAATTTCTTTAACAAGAAAAAAATCAAATTATTTCTGATAAAGAAGAAAGAAGTTCTATCCATTTCTTTACATTAGAAACTTGCAAACATAACGGAGAATTAGCAATGCTCGCACAAACGTACATGTTTTACATAGTTACATACATACGTACAGACATACATGTATATAAGACGAACAAAAGAATAAAAAAAAAATATATGAGCTATTAAAAGCTCCTCAAGCTTCAAAATCATTATGAAATTTAAGTAATCAGAAGAATAAAATGAGGAAGAAACTAAAGCAGCTGCAGGCTGAGAAACATAAAGAAAGAAAATGAACTTGTGACGTAGCATTGCTTTTGACAGCAGGCCGAGGCTGACGATAAATATTGCCGGTACCACCATGGCCGGAGCCCTTGGCTCCCCCACCACTACCACCACCACCACCACCGGAGCTCCTTGCTCCCCTAACTCTGTGTGACATTTCGGAATTGTTCATCATTTCGTACTTCACCATGTAGTGTCTCCCGGTGGCTACAGATGTATGATCATACAAATGAGTGTTACCGAAAAAAAACAAACAGAGTAATAAATTGTAAGAAATTAAGGAGTAAGTAATCCTTACCATGAAGAACTGTATGATCCAGGACAAGGCTTTCTGTAGCCTTGGGCCTTGTTATGGGAACATGAGAACATAAGATGATAAATATGCATGCAACGAATTTAATCTTCATCTTTAGTCTTTACTCAGGCTTTGGGAGGTAGACTCCGAAAGAGAGGACTTGTTATATATACACGATTTGCTTCTTTCTTTCCCTGTTATTCAGTTTCTATGGTATGTGCATATTATAAGTTTATAACGGTTATTATTTAGGTACATCTTAAAGACATGACCCAGGTTTAATTTTTTAATGCATCAGCATGAGATAGATACTTTAGAAACACAAATATCATCACTTTGTGGGTGAAAAAAGTTCATTTATTGTCTTTTTGACAATATAGAATTGGAATAAAGATCAAAATGCGTTGTCGAAATGGATTATGTTTTGAGATTAGCATCTCCTGAGAGCTGGAATAACAGCATAGCAAGATAGAAACTAGAATAAAGCTTAAAGCATCAATACCACCCAACTCATCAAAATAATTGAAGAAATAAATAAAAACAAATATCTAACGTGTAAAAGACATAACCTAAACTTATGTATATAAAATCAAATTGACATCTATTGTGAACCGGAGAGTGTATATAACTCAGTTACTCCTTTCAACTCAATTGATTTGGTATCAACTAATATTATTCTTTTTGTTTCAAAATTAGAAATATATTTTAACTTTTTAAAATTAAATGACAGTATATTAAATCTCAAAATTAATATAATATGTAAAAGTTGTAAATACAAATTATGTTTTAATCAAATATTTTTATCGTAAACTACAATATTATAATAATTATATTAACTAAAATTAATTAAACTGACATTAATGTAAAGTTTAATATGCGGTCATTTGATTTCAAAAAGTCAAAACATTTTTTTAATTTTGAAATGAAGGATAGTAGAACACTTTTATTCCAATCCAAATAAGATTTGTAAGTTTAATATGTAAAAGTTTTAATTTTTTATTACAACGTACACATGGTAAATCAATTAAATGAAAAAGGAAATATTTACCATTAAGTAAAGCATCTATATTTTTGAAATATCAAAGCATTATATTGCATATCAATAACAATTACATCATATTAAGGGGAATATAAGGAGACATAAAAATAAAACTTTACATTCTACAACGGTTTTTATTAATTTCATTTATATTCTTATATATAACTACATTTTATAAGTTTAAATGATGATGCACATCATAAAGAATTTAAAAAATTGGGTAACTCACTTTTTAATTGAAACTTCTGTAGCTAAGCATTTTCAATTTATAAATGTTTCATGCAAAAAGGCTTACTTCATCAATTAGTTGTCGTTACGAACAATTCATTCTGAACAATGTAACCCGTAATACGATGTGGTACGAGGCATGGTTTATTTTTGCCCAATTATAATTAACTGTAGAAATCACTTTTAATCCAACCTGGTAATACGATGTGGTACGAGACATTGTTTATTTTTGCCCAATTATAATCTTTCGTGATTAAGCTGTGATATGAGATATTCTGTATTACATCAGAATAAACTATCAAAATTACAAAATAGTAATAGCCAAGGCATAATAAGAAAATAAGAAAGCAACGATATACCTAATAACTTTTAGTGTTGGGGAAAACAGATATAAATATTAAATATATTATTAGCTACCAGAAAGACTTGTGAACTAAGTAAAAGTAAGACCGCAACAATTCAGATGAATGATATAATTTATACCGTCACGAAAATCCTATGTTTGTATAATATCAAATCATCTCAAATAACATAACACATATGATTGTCAAGAAAATTTAGATATACAATTGTCAAATAACATAACATATGTTAAGTCAACCTATGATTGTCAAATAACATAACACATATTTTTCTTTTATTGTCAAGAAAAATAAAAGAAATATTTTTCAAATAGAAATTACAGCTTGTGTCAGCTAGTCATCACCTAGAGTAGAAGAAGATATTCCAAGAGAGGACGCAAATGTTGCAGTGGTGTCTCCGGTTAAGTATCTCTTAAGCCGATTCAAGTCATCAGCAACATCAAGCATTGTTGGCCTTGTACCCGGGGAATACTGTGTACAAAGTATACCCAACTCAATCAATTCTCCTATTCCAACTTCCCACATTCTTTTCACTTCAGGGGACTGATCATCGGTAGCTCTCACCAACGAAGAATCAACTATTTTTTCCATTCTTCCATGGTAGTGGTTCTTCACCCATTTGTGCAGGCTTAGGCCCCCATTAAACATATCATCTGTCGGTCTCTTCCTCGTCACCATTTCTAGAACTACAACTCCAAAGCTGTAAACATCTCCCTTTGTTGATGTGTTTGATCCAAACCCATATTCTGACACGGAAAAGGAAACACAAGGTTTATGTTGAGAAAAAGTTTAAACAAGATTACCATGTCTAAACAAGGTAATACAGACTACTTACAGTGCAGATCTGTGAAATTATGATTTTAACCATTCTGATTAACGCACTAAAAATCATTCATTTTGCGGCTTCGGTGAAAGCTTCACCTTATGGACCCGTGTTGTAGTGTGTGTGTCTGTGCACGGGGAAGTGCCTGTTTAAGTATACATAATGGAGCAATAAATTCTGTCCTTTTCCAGGATTCTGAGGCACTAACTTGCCAAGAATGTAATAATTTTAGTGTCCTAGAAAGCAATAAATCATAACCATCATCTAAACTATATTAATCCTTGGCATGTGCTTTAATTAATCACTTTTTAGCTAGTTTATAGTTTTTACTCTTAAGCATCGAGATGCAGAAGCAATGGAGAATTCTGTACCTGGTGCAATGTATCCTATAGTTCCGGATAGCATATTTGATGTTGAGTTTCCCATATTCTGAACAACCCCCGCATTTCCCCCTCCAACTGTCATTACCAACCTTGCAATGCCAAAATCGGAGACCAAAGCTGTCATGTCATCATTGAGAAGAACATTGCTTGGCTTTAGATCGCAGTGAATGACTCTAACTGGTGAATAGTGATGCAGATAAGCCATCCCTTCCGCAATATCGCTGCAAATATTTACCATCTGAATGAGGTTCAAATCTGAAGAGCCAGAACGAAGGCTAGTGCCAGAATGTGGGTAGAGATGGCTGTCCAAGCTCCCGTTTGCCATATAAGGAAGGACAAGTGCCTTGAACTCGGGTAAACTGCAAGCTGTTATTATTCGTATAAGGTTCCTGTGCCGAATTCTCTTGAGAACTTGGCATTCTCGGGTAAAACTTTTTGTGGAATTGCCAGTTTGTAATTGTAGCACTTTGACTGCTATAGGTGTCCCATCCGGAAGAACTCCCTTATAGACACGTCCGTAGCTGCCTGATCCAATTAGTCTCTGCTCATCAAATCCTCTGGTAGCCTCGAAGAGTTGCTTATATGGTATTCTTGGAAAATTGGGTGTCAACTCTGGTTCTGACTCTCTTTCTGTTTCAGACTTGGCCGAGGAAATAAGTCCTCTCCTGTGCCTATACCTAGTCATACAACATATTGTCGAGAAGAAAACTGAGACAGATATCATAATACAGAATATAATCAAGAACAACGGTGAGCGGTAATAATGTTGTTTCCTATGGCAAATGGGAATTCCTGGTACTGGTCCGCAGAGATGTTGGTTTCCCACAAACGATAGGTTTGTGGCATAGTCAAAGATACCACCTGAGGGAAGCAGTCCAGCAAAGTGGTTGAATGAAAGATTTAGAAAGGTGAGACTGTGGATTTTACTTAAGCTTGCTGGAATCATTCCGGACAAGTTGTTTCTTGAAACGTCAAAAGCTTCGAGGTTCTTAAGATCTCCCAAGGATTCTGGAAGCTGCCCAAAAAGAGAATTATTTGAGAAATTTATCATCCTCAAGGCAATGCAACTTGATATCTGAACAAATATTACTCCACTGAGATCATTTGAAGAGAGATCAATCTCTTGTACGTTTTCAAGCTTGCTGAGCTCGATTGGCAACTGTCCCTGAAGGCGATTGTGTGAAAGATTCAAGAATATCCTGATCTCTCGCATGCCTGATATTTCTGGCGGAATGTTTCCTGTTAACCTGTTGTAGGACAAGTCAAGCTTGTACAAATCTGGGCATTGCCCTAATGTAGGAGGAATATTTCCTGAAAGGAGGTTGTTGTTAAGGAACAGAGAATTTATCCGGACTAAATTTCCTAAACTTTTAGGAATGGTTCCGGAAAATTTGTTATTTGACAGATCAAGCAGACCGAGATGAGGAAACAGTCCTAATGCTGGTGGAATCTGACCCGTGAAGTAGTTGTGTGATAAGCTAAGCTGTTCCAATCTCTGCAACCGGATTATTTCTGTCGAAAGAGTTCCATTAAGAAGATTGGATGTCAAATTAAGTAGTATAAGACCAGAAAGATTTCCTAACGTTGGAGGAATTGATCCAACTATCTGGTTTTCTTCTAGCAACATATCTTCTAACTCGACACTAAGTCGTCCTATGGAACTTGGCAAGCTGCCCCCTAGGCCCATGCCTGCCAATTCAAGTTCCTGCAAACTTGTGCAATTTCCTAGCGCAGTAAAGAACGGGTCAAGGTTGGTGTTGCTATCATGACTAACCATATTATTATACGATAAATGTAAAAAGTTCAGCCCAGGTAGCTCTGCTACTATCTGAGAAGGCAATTCGCCAGAAAGAAGATTGTACTCCAAATCCAAGTTATACATGTAAGAAGCATTGGTTAAAGAGACAGGTAATTCTCCGGTAAATTGATTGTTATACAAGTTGAGATTCCATAAGAGTGTGCAGTTACCAAATTCTGGAATCCTCCCAGTTAAAAAGTTCTGAGAGAGGTCTACATTTTGCAATGATGTGCAGTTGGAGAAGAGGGAAGCTGGAATCATACCCGTTAAGTTGTTTTCGGAGAAGGTAACTAGCGAAAGCTTGGGGAAAGAATCGAAAATATCTGGTATAGAACCATGTAAGTTGTTCCCATCCAGCTGCAGAAGTCTAAGGTGGTAGAGGGATGAGAATTCTGGCGGAATGATCCCAAACAAGTGGTTATCTATAAGTTTTAAAACTCGAAGATTCGTGAGGTTAGAAATAAAGGGTGACAGCAGCCCCACAAGTTCAGTGCCGAGAAGAATGAGTTTGTTAACACAACTGCCCTTTCTGTTGCATCTCACACCAGTGAAGTTGCAGACACTGGTGTTATCATTCCAGTTTGCAAGAGTGGCATTAGGGTCTGCTGATATAGTCCTCTTGAAAGCCAGAAGTGCAGCTCTGTCAGTTTCTAGGGAGTGGTGAAGGCGACAATGATAATCACCAGAGACCCCTTGTATTATAAGAATCAAAATCTGGAGCAAGAAAAGGAATATGAATCTCTTTATAAGCATGCTGGGAAAGCTGAAGAGTGGCTCTCCTAATTGAAGAATTGTGAAAGAAACAACTTTTTCATATTTCCTACATTTATTTCATGAATGGTGGTAGGAAAAAATCTAGTTAAACATTAGTAGTTCAAATGAACCATGATTTTGAAGGGACTAAACCATCTTTGATGTTATGAAGATGACTAGAATTTCAACTAATGAGGTAGTGGCCAAGTGGTGGACATGGAAAAAGAAAGAACTGGAGCAAGTGAAATGTCTAATAAGCCTCAGGAGAAGTGAAATGTTATTGTCTAGCAAGCCTCAAGGGAGAGCACAGAGTTGAGAGATTTAGTACATAAAGAATAAAGAGTGAAGTTGATGTTTGATAATCTGATTGGTCACTACTGTAAATAGCAGTGTATAATCCACTAAACCAAAAGTGGCCTTGTTGGGACTTTCTGTAGCTAGATGATTTAAAGTATTGCTATTTTCACTAGAGTTCATTATAAAGAATATACTCCCTTTTCCCCACGTAGAAGAGCTTAGTATCTTACTATCGCTTTCTAATATTTTGTGAAAGTAAAATTTCTGTATGACCTTATTAAATCTAAAAGTCTTTTAAAGTGGACAAGTTGACTTAAAAGAAGGTTTCCTTTTTCATCTTAGTTTTGACTTTGCTATTTCTAATAATATTACATTTATTTTATCTAAATTTTAAAAGACAGTTTTTTTTGGAGCGAATAAAAGAACCTATGAAATGCAATTTAAAATAGTTAAGTCCATTTCTTTTTATCTCCTCAATTTTCATGAAAGGGAGGAATTACCCGTATATCATTTGGTCAATGTGGTTAAAAACAAGAGAGAACCTCAAAATAATATTTGCTGCATAGTGCTCTCTCATAAAGGCACATCTAAGTTTGGTTTTCAACAACAAATTGAACACTACTCATCTCTTGTACCGGAAAAAGAAAATTTTGACTTTCCGTTTTGTTTTTCACTTTTTTTAATTTAAATTCTGTAAGTTTGTTTCTAAAAAATAATAAATAAATAAAAGATTAATAAGATATGTCGGAGAACTTTTTAGCCGACCACGTGTTTTTCTTTTTTCATAAAAGTAAACACCTTTAGGCAATAGTAGTTTCTTACTCAACAAACTTCAACTTAAAATAGTCGAACCATCGGGCTTGCATAGGCATTTCTTCATAATCCTTTTTATACATATCATTATTATTACTATAGTATTAGCATCCGTAATGATTGCCAGATGCTTAACTTAAGAAAAGCGATTATACTTACTTAAAAGTTAATGTATGCGAACTTGGCAGAAGAATATACAGAGTATATATACCATACAATGATTTATGTTCAACACGCAAGAAATAAGTTGTAGTAAAAGTAATTGTTGCTACAACGTAAGCTAAAACCCAGAAAGCTATGGCCATTAAATATAAAAAGGATAATGTTTAAAATGTCTACATAATTATAAAACGATATATAAAATAGAATAGTGCGACAAATCTTTTGAGTAAAACAATAAGAAAATTTTCTGGTCTATTTATTCCTCAACCGGAAATACGTTCCTCAGGGAGCAATCTTAAAGGCTCACTTTGGTAAAACCAGAAGAGATTTTATCTCCTTGTATTGACCCAAAGTTTGAAGTCAAGCTTGGAGGAAGGGAAAAAAAACCTTGCTAGAATGGCAGCTGAACTCGTAACCATTATGAGTCAACTTGTTTATAGCTCTATTGCCAGCTGACTATACGTAATAGTTGATCATAATAAAAGTCAAACATGATATAAAAATTTCTGCAGAGACTATCAATTTTCTGTTCTAGCAGAAATATTAGGAGTGTATATATACGCAAAATCATCAGGATACTACATACAAATATGTTTCTGGAATAGTAAGTGGTACTTCCTTAACGTTTAAGCTTTCCTGCAAGAATTTAATAACTACGAGTACTAATTTTATAGCCAGTGCTCAAGAAAAGGAGAGATTAGAAGCTGTGCAACTCTTCTGCTGCTGTCTAATGAAGTTTTTTTTTGCAGAATCCGGAAATTATGTATCTATAGTCATAGGATATATAGTTTTTCTTTTTTTTTCCCCAAAGGCGAGGTGAGAGTCGAATGTGAGAAGTTTCAAACGGTAATATGGGTACCACTGATGGTCTCATCCAATGAATGCCAGTAGAAGGGACTTTTCTTTTTTTTGTGTCGTACTTATAATTTATTATCCCTAAGAATTAAAACTACCCTTTGTCGCATAAAATGTATCATCCAACAACACATTTAAGCATTAGCGCAAAAATTATACTAAATGGCAACAAGAAGTATCGGGCAATAAACCTAATATATAATTTTCAGTCCCAAAATTATAATGTTCTCACCATTTAGTCTCATCTAGTGGACTGAAAGGGGTGGATATCTGATGTAATGTTGGTTTATGCCAATAAGATTCATACCTTTCATTGATTTAGCAACAATTTCTATGAATAAATTAAATTAAATAGAAAAAAATTCAAGTGAGACCCAAAGGAGTACTTACAATAGTAGTTCTGGATGTCAAAACAACTCTTCCATGACCCCTTCCACCAATGACCAGAATTTAGATATATAGCGACAATAATCCAACTGAACATAAAACACCACCTGCAAACAATATTTTTTTAGCATATCAGGAAACTGGATTTGCATTTCAGAAATTAGCACTAGAAGAACTAGAATACTTCCACTGCATGAAAAATGTGAACTCTTACTCTACCTCTGCATAAATTGGTCGCTACAGATACAAGTACGAAAAAGAAAACATTGAAGAACGCTACAAATGAAAACTAGAACAACAAAATACACTGTTCACCTGCAAATAAAATTTACAGCATTTAATACTGTCTCTTGGCACTTCACAGGTGAATTGATGGCAGGAAGCTGCGATAGAATTGTATATCACTGTAGGAAGTCTTTAGCATCATACGCTATAAGTTTCAAAGATATCATTCACCTAGTCTGTGGCTTCTTATACCACTTAGAGCCTGAGAGGATAGAAAACAGGAAATGATGGATAGAACAATGTTGCTGCATTTTTTATTTGAGATAAACGAATAATGTCAATTCTAAACTACTCTCATTACTTGAACAGAAACACAAAGGTGCAGTGAAAACTGTTACATAAAACAACATGGTAATAAGCCAAAGTACACTATTATCTCAAAGTACCCTTGCTTTAATTTGTGAGACCACTGTACACTAACTATGACGATAAGAAGGGTTACAACTACATAATAAAAAAACAGGTTTTGAATTTTTGAACAGCTTGTGAAAATAGGACAAAGTTCAATACTGCTAAAAAATGCAGAAAATTCCACCAACAAAGTCTCTAACAGCGGAAGCTTGATAATAACACCTCCTTTTAAATTTTAATTTTCCAAAAAAAACATATAATATAGTTTAAAATTGTGTTTTTATGTGCATGTGCGTGTTATTAAGATGCGGGAAATTACATCCTTGTCCAGTGAATCATTATAATGTGCATACCGTGCAAGAGGAGTTCAGAGGGAAGCAAGAAAATAAATTTGAAGGCCCTGACATGGGAGAGCGTCCACTCAGTCCTCGGCAAAGTGAGTGAACAACTATCATGTAAGCTGTGTGGCTCTCAAAATTGCATTATAAGCTTTGTTGGTGGTGGTGAACTGATGAGGATGACCCCATTGAGAGATGAAGACGCTTAAAAAATGCATAGTCAGAGAGAGCAAGGACTACATATGGAAAGAGTAGGATAGATTGTTCATTGAATATCTATTGTGTGTCAGGAAATCAAATATAATAAAAAGGATTTGTATACATCGGCAGAGAGAGTTTTAACTGCCATCTTTTCTTTCAAATTGAAGCATAAAAACAAATGAAGAAATAACATAATAACTAAATTTGTAAGAATCAATAAAATTTCAATAATCGTTACATTCTGGAAACAAATCTATCTTTAGATTCAATCTGTGACATGTATACCTAGTATAATTCTATGAATGATTGGTAGAATACATATATAAAGCCTAATTAAACTCAATATCTCACCATATACATGGCTAGATACCAGCAGGAATTGTAATAGCAATGGGGTATTGCTGTCTCGTATTGGATGGAACCTCTATCGACGTCTCAATTACATGATCAAATTCGGAATTGATGCTTGAGCTCGTGGTATCCCTACTTTCCTGGACCTCCAATGTTCCTTCTCTAGCTAAACCATTAGTTTCTTCACTATTCTCCTCTTCTTCTGACCAATAAGAAACGTTATCTTCTTCAGATATGAAGCTGCAATCATCTGAGAAAGACGAACAACTAAGGTCATCATCGGCGTCAGACAACAACAACAAAGAGCTGCCAGTGTTAACATCAGAAACCTCCTCAAATTCTTCACCCTCGTCATCATCAATTAACCCATCCACAAATGGGTGATTCAATAGCATCTCTGCAGTCAAACGATACATAGGCTTCCTTACAAAACAACCCTTTAGGAAATTCCTTGCCTCAATTGATATGTCATCTGGGATTTGAGGCAATTCATGCCCTTCACCAATCCGACGTAGAAGCTCATCGGCATTTAGATCTTGAGTACTACCCCAAGGAGTCTTCCCTGTAAGCATCTCTAGCACAATACATCCAAGAGCCCAAATATCACAAGGAAATTCCTGAACACTATCAGCAACTGCTTCAGGTGACAAATACATAGGGGTTCCTCTCCAATAGGGATTCAACTTTCTCTTCTTACTCTGCTTACACCTCTTAGCCAACCCTAGATCACCAAGCTTTGCCCTAAATTCAGTACCACCAGTTCTGGAATTAGGCACCAGCAATATATTATCAGGCTTCAGATCACAGTGAACATAACCATACTCGTGAATATGATGAATGCCTCGAAGAATGCCCCTCGTATAACTCTTCACCTCAGATTCAGACAATCCGGAACCACCCGATTTCTTGATCAAATCTGCTAGGGTTCCACCAGAACCATACTCCAACAACAAATTGTATACCATTTCACCGTTCTCACCCATTGTAGTCTCTTCACCAAAACATCGAATTACATTATTACATCTTCCAACATTACTCAAAACCTCCCTCTCCTTCTGAATTGACCCAGAAACTGAAACCTCTGCCGATTTGACAGCCATAACAGATGGAAAACACCTGAATTTCGATCTGGGTTTCCTTAAAGTTGCCAAAAACACAGACCCGAAACTTCCTTTGCCAATCATTGCACCTCTGAACCATGCCACCCCATCTCCATACTTATCCATAATACCCTTCTGCTCAACTCTATGATGCTGAATAAACTCACCCTTTTCAAGCTTTATCTCCATTAATCCTTCAAACAGTCACAATCTTCCCCTTAAACGTATCAAATGTATTCCTGATTGTAGGGTGTTTTATACGAGGGTATACAGACAAGGAGACGGGAAATTCTGGTTCAATTCCGAATAGGGTTTTTGAGAAAAATAAACAATGAGCAAGAAACAAAGGTTAAAGGCTCAAGAAAATTTAGGGTTTGTATCTTTGGAGAAGAGGGTTAGATGCAGTTCCTTCTGATTAACGAAATTATGTTCGAGTCTTATATATATAAATTGATAGAATTATTGTTATTGTTCGCAAGAACCGTGTTTCCTATTTAGAGAAGGTTCCAAGTTTTTAATTTTTAACAGAATAACGGTCATGTGTGTAAAAATCGAATGGGCGAGTAATTCTTCTTCTGTTTATCAAATGTTTGACAAGTCCGAGTCATACTTGTGGCAACCAACAAGGTCACCCTTTTACGGCTTCTTTCCTTCTTCGCAAGTCTAACTCATACACCTTTCCTATTTTGTAACTAGTTTCTTGATGGGATTGTCACCATAAACTAAAATATAATTTAAATTTGCACAGTATGATAATCTCGAAATATTAATACTTGTCTCAAATGGAATTCCAATTTACTTTTAAATCATCTACACATGTCGATGACTTGGCAATGTGAGAAACTAATACTAAATAATAGTCACTCGACTACTTTGAAAGGAAAAATAAAAAGATAATTTCGAAACGATTTTAAAATATGTTGGGCAATATGAATATTACTTAGGGTAGTTTTCTCATTTGTATAGTGGCAACTACATTAATCAACTTTGTGAATATTTAATATTATGGAGTAATTATGGTTAATCTATAATTCTATATATTGACATTAATTAGCTGTTTACTAAAATGATATATTATACTAACAAAATAATTTTTATTCTGACAAAATTGCTAATCTATTTGTCTTAGTTGTTTTTTTTTACTTTTGGTTACATAATTTATTTGTTTTTATTTTACATCATTTAATTGTTGCTATGAGTTTGTCACGAATGGCATTGTACGTAGTATATACTATTCGCACCGTGCCTAAGAGGTTGAGTGAGAGGAGAGAACAGATATGATATAAAATTGAAAACAAGTGAAATTCAAAGCTTTAGTTTTCCATCTTATATCAAAAGTGGGGAAAAAGCACGGTGATTTTGAAAAATAAATGCAAAATTTATCCAGATAATACTTTCCAAAATTTGGATATTAATATCCGGAAAGAAATGAATAATTTATAGAATTCCAAATGTTGATTAATATCATAGGAGGAGTTGTACTGTAGTACTCAACTTTAATTTTATGTTGGAAAGTAAATCAAACGGAAGAATGGTAGTACTGTATTGGACGCAAAGCTATGGTGGAGTTTTGTGACTTTTTTAATTGAATTTTAACGTGTTAATCACATGACCACATGTCGTCTTTAGTTCCAATTAGCTAGCTAACGCCTAACGCACATGACCTGATTCCGTGTTGTAGGCAATATCCTTTTTTTTTTTTTTTCTAAATATTTTTATTTGTATTAATTTAAACATTAATTGAATCTTTTAAATTTTTATTTGTACTAATATTTAATTTTTATCCATTCAGAATATTTATGCTTTAGCTCGAATCTGCTTGATTATATTCTAGAAGGAATATGTTTGTTATGAAAAGATTTAGGTCTGTTATTAAGGGGGGATTTATAGTTGCACATATATATTATTTACCCAGAAAAGTACTTAAAATAAAATTGAACATTTCAAATCTAAGCTCTGGTTAATTTATTAGGATCAATAAATTGAACAAACGAACTCTAGAAAAATCATTATTCTGTTTGATTTTTATATTGCTAAATACAATTATAAAAAAAATAGTGTCATAGATATTAACTTATATACAATTTGATGCCGGTAAATTCTATCAAAGGAAAGGAATCCATTTTCTAAAAAGTAGCATATAAGTAGAAAAAGTTTGTATATTCATGTACTCCGTACATAATGATTACGATATAAAAAAAGGAAAAAATATATTTTAGTGCATTCTAAAAGGAAAAATTTTACTTCAGTTAAATAAATGTTTTACGCTTTTACATTATTACTTTTGTAGTAATTTTAGTATTTCTGATAGTAATTTTAATACTTTTAATAGTAACTTTAATACTAAATTACAATCAATGAAAACTTTACTTATTAAAATGGTATTTTGTATGTCAATACGTATTGATGTGTCATTTAACTTTACAAAAACTTACAATTCATTATTAACTCTAGTACTGTTTATTTCAACTTTAGATATCTAAAGTTTTAATAATATAATTTACATTATAATAATCTAAAATATTTAAAAGTTAGACTCAAACAAATACTTATATGACGTTATTATATGATCATTTTCCCATCATGTTATACTCCCCTTCCATCGGGTGCTAAGTATACCTCTACGTACAAAATATAAAGAGAGAAGAAAGAATTTATTGCATAAAGAAATAGTAAAGAGAGGGAACTTTTTAAGAGAAAATTCTATACTAATTTATATGTTCTTTTAATTTCCTAAAGTACTGAAATTATAAATATAACAAAATTTAGAAAATAAAATAATAAAAGACTTAAAAAGATAAATTATATTTTGCTCTCTCTTAAAAATTTATACCATTAATAATGGTTTATTGCCCTCATTCTTAGATCGTCTGGTATCCAATATGCATTTTTGCGGAAATTGAGATAATATTTATATGCAAATGACTTCCAAATAGTTGGAGAAAAACATTCCTTTCGGGTGAAAACTTGCGAAAGATTTCGCTTAGTTTTTTGGTTCCCTGCAACTGCGGTATACTATTTCAAACTCCGTAGAAGTTTGGAATTCCTATAGTTCCAATACTGAAAATGTTGCTATAAATTATTGCTTTAAAAATATACAGAAAATCATGTGCCATGAGTTAAAAGAGCAAATGCTACTACTCTACAGCAGCAGATGTGACTAATACAAGTTAAAAAGCAATGATCTCTGCCGGAAGAAAACAGTTCTGTACAGTTTACTGAATCAATTCGAAATTTTCTTGCTTGCATAGCAGGGAGAGAGAAAGACAGAGAGCGAACAATATGGAGAAGACGAAGACGAAGACGAAGAAAAAGAGCACCAATTTGTCAACAAGCTCAAACGGCACTGTATCATCATCATCATCTATACCACCATTACAGGCCTTTCTCTTGCATCTGATATGCGGCCTAGGGTTAGCTTTAGCCTTTTGGTTCTTCCGTCATGTTTACTCCATTAATCTCATCGCTTTTCCTGCTCAAACCCTACGTCTCGCCTGGGTACACTACACTTTCTGTAACCATTCATACTTGTCTAATCACGATCTCTGCTCTAAATCTAATTTCAATTTTTCTCAGTTTAATTTCTTTTTATTTTTCAGGTAATTGAAGCCCCAATTGTGATCTTCTCTTACAGTATTTTTCGACAATATCCAAATCAATGTTCGGTAAATTGAGTTTTCATTGATTCTTTTACTCTCCTGATAAACTTGTAAAAAATTTTGTGAAGTGATAATTTATTAAGGTTCGTTTTTCTTATGTAATTATAACAGTACATTAAATCCGTGGGACGAGGTTTACTTGCGCTCCCTGCTGGTTAGTCTCTTTAGCCTTTTGTTCCTCACGAACTATAACACTCGTTGTTTTTACCAGTACTCTATTATAAAAATGATTTTCTGCTCTGAACAGTGAACACCATTTTATTTTAAAGAATTTGGTTTATGGTCAAAGATACAAGGATAATTTTTCTATTGATGATTTCTGAGAATACACATGTAACCACGATAAGAGTATCAAACATCCAAAGAGTTCAATATCAGGATTATATTGCAGCATATCTGTGGTAATTTGTTTTTAGTTGACTAAATTATTCTTATGCTATGTTCAAAGATAGAATCAGAAGTCAGAAGAGTTTTCCAGTTTGGATAATTTTTTCTTTTGATGCCGCTTGTATTCTTCTCAACCCCTATCTTGTGGATTGTGGGTTTTCTCAGTAATAAAAATTCCTTTTGCTTTTTGCGAAAAAAAGAAAAATAAAAGAAGTCGTCAAAAGAGATTGGTATCAAGACCAAATCATACATAATGTAGTTCTTTGTAGTTAATGACATCCTTTGGTTATACAGAGTACTGTATTTGGAATTACATTCCAAAAAATGAAGGAAAAAAAAAATCTTTATCATTCTTGCAGAAAATGGTGAAAGACATTCTTTTTCTCCTGGAAATGGTTATACTTTTGACACTCATTGTAATTGTAATAATCTCTATATAAGCTCACTTTGGTCTGCATAGTCACTTACTACTAAATTTATGTGAATTTTAGGGGCCGCAGTAATTGCACTTGGAGCTATTGCTTTGGGGGCTCCTGTAGGCATTGAGTATGTGATAATGGCCTGAAAGAATATTTTGTATTCTAATATGTTGATTTGAGTTTGAAATCACATTCGAGGTTGGAATCCAAATGGAAATATTGTCAAACTTTGTCCTGTATCTTGTAACCCTGTTCATTATCGCAAGGTACCCGCGTTCTTTTTATATGTCAAAGAGTTTCCTCAACCCATTCTGATTTTCTAAATTTATATACATGATTATCCAATAGGAAAGTGAGAACACTGTCTAAAATCTCATCTGGAATATCCACCATCAAGATTCATTTTTCTTTCTATAGTCTGACCTCAACTGTAAATAATGTTTCCGTAATACTAAAAAGAGGTGTGAAACAAAAACAAGCGTTTTACTAGTTTTCTCTTTTTAGTTCCAATCATATTCATGTTGTATTCTCCATTGAACATTTGATCTTCCTTGATGGAAACAGGTATTTCACAAAGACTGCCCACTGGTCATTGATGATGTCATTGTTTACCGTGAGTTTTCTAATACTTTTTTGTTAATTGTTGCTTGTTTGAGAAAATTCATGGTTCATATCTGTTAGCTATTTGCACATCTCAATTGGTTATATTCATCTTCCATTGAACTTTTGGGAGGCCATTCAAGAGAGAAATGGTAGGTCTTCCATCTTCTAGGATTCGGGCAGAATAATTTTTGGTGGTTAATTGAGTCAACATTATTTTCTATTAAATGTTCTATTTTTTCAGTTCAAAAAAAAAAAAAAAGAATAAAGTTTTTCTTGTTCCACCTTTATCTTAATGTCTAAAACTAATTTAAGGCTCCTACAATGTTGAATTGCATTAGGCTATTATGTCCATTATCTAGTTGCAAATTATGACCTTGTATCAGTTGTGACCTGCTTCTTTTGTGCTGACAGTTTGTCCCTGCAGCTTCTGTCTTTGGTTCATCGTGGACTGACTGGCAACGATTATTTGCACACACAAAGTGAGTTCGCAATAAATGTTCTTCAAGATTACTACAACCATAATTCCACAGCTTTTCCTATGATAAGTAACTTGGCATTCTAAACTGTTTTGATGTGTTCAGCTCAAGAACCATTTAGTTTTGAGATGTTAGTTGTCTTTCCTTTACATTGCTTAAATGACTGTTGCATGTGTTGATGTGCCACAAATTTTTTCTTGCAGACCAAAGGGATCAATAGATTATATGATATGTCTTCCTGCACATGGAGCTGTTATAGGAGCTTGGTTTGGAGCCTGGCCCATGCCGCTTGATTGGGAAAGGCCATGGCAGGTTTAAAATAAAACTGAAAGATTTTTCCATTTGTTTAATATTGGAAACCTAAGAAACTATACTTTCTCAACTTTCTGCTTATTTGGTTCTGTGTAGATATGGCAGTCATCAATATCATACCCACTACCCAATAGTTTGGAACAACACGAAGTTTAGTTTGCGATGACTTGAAAAATATTGCATGTAAAATGTCTACCTTTCTTTGAAGCTTAATGTTCAGAAGCTAATCGTAATTGGGTGGGGACAGAAACTGTCTTGAATTTCTTGGAAACACATACCTATTGATGTGTTCAAGAAGCTTAAGCATCAGACGCACTTTATATGTGTTTCTAATTTCGAGTATGTCTAGCATATGTAGTCATTCTGTAATACTCCCTTCGTTCTAAGTTCCAAAATTAGAGATATATGTATTTTTTTTTTTGTTCCAAAATTAAAGATACATTTATATTTTTGGACTATAAAAAGTAATAGATTTCCTTAAATACCATTTCACAACTTCACTATTTCAATTAACTTCACTATATTTACTACATTAACTTTATTACATTCACTGCTCGGTGGTCTAGTTTTACCATAACTCTCACTGTTATTAAACAACATGATAATATAGATATATTTGGAACATAAAAATTATTTTTAAAAACCGTCATTTTAAAAACGTATCTCCAATTTGGAACGAAAGGAGTATTTGAGCAAGTAGTCTGCACTTTCACCTTTTAGTTGGAGTTTGATATTGTCCATCTGAATGTTCTTGATGAACATCTAAGGACTTTTTGATATTGTCCATCGGAATTTTATATTTCATACTCCAATCTTGATCAAGTTGGAGTTTGTGTGCGCCCACACACACTCTCTCTCTCTCACGCTCATGTGCACGTACACTTTCTAAATAAAAGTATTCTCCGATCCTCATTAGTAACATGTTTGCGTGCAATTTTGCTGTCATCAACGCCGTTCTTAGGTGAAAGAGGATTGAATGGTAACACATCAAATTTGTCTATTTGAGGTTTTGCTCAATTCTTCTTGTGCCCCCTAAAACTGCTTGTCATTTCTTTCTCCTTTAATGTGTCAGATTCTGCTTGCTATATATTATTTTTTTATCGTGTTACGTTTCCTAGTCTTTATTCCTTTGTTTTGTGGAGTTGGTTTAGAGTCGTTTCTGTTTGTCTTCTAATCTGGACGAACTTACATGTAGGAGTGGCCAATTTGTGTGAGTTTTGGAGCTATAGCTGGGTATATCGTAGGGATGGTGGCATCTTTTGGTTTTGTACTCTTCCAAAAGCGTATGAAGGGAGATTAGTCGATCAACTTGGAGCTTTTAAAGATTCAGCTTTTCGGAGATTATCCATTTGTTCAACATCCTGTACCTGAAACCTTACAGAGCAGAGGATAGTCTAGGATTTTTTATATTACAAGACTTCTACGGAGAGGAAACTTAATTTTAGTTTTTACAGTTATTGTTTTTTTGGTTTCCCGTTTTATATAATAATAAATCGGCTTTAAGATGGGATTTTGCTACAAATTTATAGACTACTATCCTTCATTCAAAAATTAGAGATATGTTTTAACTTTTAAGTCAAACGACGATAAATTAAACTCTAAATTATTATCAATTTAGTTGATTATAGATGATAAAACTTTTATATTTTTAAAGTTTATAACAAAAACCCTTGATCAAAATATAATTTGCATTTAAAATTTTTACAGATTACATTAATTTTAAAGTCTAACATATGATTAAAAAAATTAAAATGTATATCTAATTGTGAAACAGAGAGAGTATTATTTTAATATTAGTAGTTAAAATTTCTATAACTATATTTTCATTATAACTTGTAATTTTTGTTATAACTAGTATTAGTTTATTATTTACATAAAAGAAAATAAGTAGTGTTAGTGAAAAAATTATTATTATGATATTATAAACTTAAATTATTAATGATATTATAAAAACTAATAATAGATGTATATATATAAATATATATAATCTTACATCAATTAAATTTGAAACAGACAATTTTTTTTAATTATTAACCATTAGTCTTTGGTCTTCAATTTCGATTTGGTTGATTTTTACGATTTTATGTGCACCCCTAATGTTGATTCAATATTATTTCAATTTTCATTTGTATTAATTATTTTGAATATATAAAATTCCCTTAACTCTATTCTTAATATGTCATCTAAAATACCTATACCCTTAAGTTGATTTTTTTTTTTTTTTTGGCAACACTGAAGTTGATTTTAGTAATGCGATTAGTACAATTATTTATAGCATGAATGGTTATTATTTTTAACATAAAATTGTAGTCTGGAACTATAATAAATTTATATTGTAATTTGAATTTCGAATGTTAAGAATTTATAATGAATTAAATTAATATAATACATGAGTATCGAAAACTTTTTTGTTTGTAAAGAAGTCTGACTAAAGTTTTATCCATAATTTTGTTTCAATCAATTACTATTTTACATAATTTAGTTTGGTTCAAAGTTCATATTTTAAGTAATTGCAATTTTTATGCAGTCAAATTAATTAATTTGGGCTCTTAGCTTTTTTGATTATTGTATAAAAACTAAATTTTAAAAAAGACGGTCATCTAACTAAACAAATTAAATTACTTCTCAAACGCATAATTATTAGTTTTATACTCCTGCATGGAACTGGTTATTTTGTTTTTTAATTTATATTTGAGTAATATAAAAAAATCATATATTTGTATGTCTTTTGTTTGAATAAGCTATATATTTTATGATTTATGTGTGATAAATCATATTATTTTTAATATCTTTTTTAGTTGTAATTATTTTATTATATGTAATTATATTTATCTACCAGTTAAGAAACCGCAACACCGGCTTTAACTCTTTTTGTCTTTTAACAATATTATTAATTCAATTTTAGTTTGTTTTGTTCATTTTATATGTTATTGTCTTTTATTCCTTTTAAACCTTTTTTTTTTTTGTGTTTATGTTGAGGAATTTAAGAATATTCTAAATCGAACTTTAGAAATTTAATTGTTACAATTATGAATTGTTAGTAGTTTACTCTAAGAAATATTTCAAATAATAAAGTATATACAAAATCAACTGAACGCACGAGGAATTGACCTTTTCATCTTATATAATATACTAGTTATAGAGTCTTTGCATTACTAGATTTATACAAAAATATACTTTATTAGCTATATAATTTTATAAAAAATTATATCTTTAACCAATAAAGAATACTACCACCAACTAGTACTAGTAGCATTTTTTAAAATAGCTGAAGTCGCAGGTTTTTTTGAATAATTTTCTTCTTTCTATTTTTGAAGTCACAAGGGGGCTCGAACACCAAATACAACTGGGCTAAAAACCCAATAATATACAGTATGTAGGAGAATCTCGGCTGTTTATACTAAGCTAGAGCAGATACAACAATCACAATCATTTATCTATAGTCCATTACATTCTTTAATTTTAAAAATATCAACAGAAAAAAAAAGCTACTAAAAAGTATTGTTTTTCATATATAAAAGAAAAGGTTGATTTCTCAAAGAAATAGAGAAAAAAGGAAAAAGAAAATAAAAAAGTTGTTAGAAAAGTGAACGATAATTCAATCCCAATCGTTAATTCAATCATCCACTTAAAGATCGGATGTAGGAGATAAAGCGTAGACGTGTAGTCCTTTCGATATATTCTATGCTGATACCGGTAGGAAGAGTATATAATGACTCCGTCATATTAGCACATATCCTTTTGTATGCAGTTCAGACATAATACTTCAAAAAAAAAAAAAAGGGACACATGGTTTTGGATTGAAATGGTTGTCTGATTTATGGAGTTTCGCAGTCAATCATCATCTATTGATGATGGTAAGTATCATCTATTCGCGTCAAACTCCTTTTGAAGATTTCAATTTTTTCGACCAATCTTATCTCTCTAATCTCTACAATTTATTATGTATATCTGTATGTATTTGTATAAGTTTTGATGTACATATATATATATGAATAATATTATCGTAATCGAACCGGATATAAAACCGACAAAACTATTGATTCATGATTTAATCGGGTTCAACCGGATTCTTATTTTTTTTAAAAAAAATTATATAAATCATAAATATTCTTATAAATTCATCAAATATAAATTTTAAATTTTTTAATAATTAAAATAATTTCATCAAATATTCTAAAAATTTATTAAATTAATTCACAAAAGGACAAAACACACAATTTTAAGGAAAAAAAATGAGAAAATATAGTTCTAACCGGTTTATCGGTTCGATCGGTTTTTTCCGGTTCAACTGATTTTTTCTTGAACCGCTAATTTTAATTAATCTAATTGGATTTATGGCCGATTCACAGTTAAACCAGTCGAACAGATTGATTTAATCCGGTTTTGATAACATTATGTATAACACAATTTATTCAATTATTATGTTGTGTATATACGAATACAGAAGTTTGACCAAAGTAGATGGTGATAATAATAAAAAATGAAAACGCATGATTTTTTTTCTGGCGAAGAAAATGAAAATCGGGGATGACATAATATTGCATATGCTTTAAGATTGATACTTGCAATTGTTTGCATTTTTTGTTCGAGTTGTATATTTCGTTCTTAAATTTATCCTTTTTTCGTTTTTTTTTCCTCTTCGAATTGCATGCTTTTTACTCAAATCTCTATCTATATAGAAAGACAAGTGAGTACCACTATATAAAAAGAAACAAAATTACAACTGAGATTACGGTTGAAAATTTATTTTTCCATATACATCCATTGAATTAACAATCAAATTTATTTGTATCCCCATAATCATTCTCTATGAAACATTGTCCTATATATAGACATATACCAAGATTGGGAGTTTGGTACTTCATTATCAGTGCATTCGAAAATTTGCTCTAGACAAATGTAACAAAATTGGTGCAATTTTTATGCAAAACAATAGAAATAAATAAACAAGTAAGAGATTGATACAATCGACGTAGTATCGTACGCGTCTCCCTACTTTCTAGTTTCAATTACGTTTTAAGTTTTGTTTTTAAAATTTGAGATATATTTGTTATTTTTCTAAAAGAACTTATAAATTTTAAAATTTTAATTATATATCTTTGAAATTTTGAAATATCTTCCACCCGAGTAATTTAATGCATAATAAACATATTAAATTTATTTATGCCATTTAAATTTTTTGTAAATTAATTAAAAAAATTATATCTCCATATTTGACCCAAAAAGATTTGGTATGAGTTTACTCTGGGACCAATAAATGTCAATTTTTATAAAAATTAGTGCATAAAATCTTAAGAAAAAATTAGCTTAATTTTTTGACGTTTTAAAACTAACAAATATAATATTTACCACTACAAGTAATCTGATGCGTAGTAATTATAATTACATTTAGTTAAATCAACATTGTATTTTGAAATTTGCAAATTGATGTCAAAAAATATCTAATGATAATTAACCTACGGGAGTGCTATATTCTGCGTCTAAATTTTCATTTATTACATGCATATATGTGGGCCATATAGTTAACTAAATAAGCTGAGTCGGCTCATGGTCAGCTCAAGTCGCTTCATTAGCGGAGCTGAATTTGGCAGGAAAGATAGACTGTTTCGAGTACCATAATCTTCTTGTACTCCACCGTTTCAGATCAGCGTTAATACCACGCCATGACATGAGATTAATTACCCTTTATACCCTTCAGTCCTTCACAAAATAACGAAAACACCCTCTTTTCGACTTCTTATTGGTCCGTCCTATTTAAAGCCTCACCGACTGCGATGTGTAAAACTTGACACATCAGCAGAGAGGTAATACTCTTTTGGGCTTTATCACTTCCACGTGTCTTCTCCTAGTGGACCCCTGACCGAACCCTTTAAAACTCTCATAGCCCTAAGCGCCAAAAAACACCGCTTCGTTCTCTCTCTCTCTCTCTCTCTCTCTCTCTCTCTATCTTTCTTTTCACGTCGCTTTTGATTTCTCTCTCTATCTCCGATCAAACTAATCACTGGTACGAGCTTTTAAACCCTAAACCCTTAATCTGATAATAATTACATATATACATATTCCTTTGATCGATTGCTTTGATTTGAACACTGTATTTATTGTTCATTTTGTTTAACTTTGTTTATCTATCTTATTTTGAACCAATTTTGTGGATTTTCGTACTTGGTATCTTGATTCTTGACTATTAAGCCCTGCAATTGTTAAATTTTTTTTATCTGTACCATATTGACTTCTTTCATCACCTTCTTTTTTCTCCTTGTTGGTCATTGTTTGGAGATTGGGGTTTAAGTGTTTGATGATGATCTTGTTAAGCTCTTTATTACGGAGTATGCTTTTCTTTTTGCGGTGTATAGGACTTTGATTTTTGAAGGAAATGGAGAGAAATACATATGTTATTGTGTTTGAGTTTCTGTGTAGTTCAGAAAGGGATTGAAAATCAAAAGAAATTGAGTCTTTGAGCTTTTTCCAGGGGAGAGAGAGAGAGGGGTTAGTTTTCTCACATATTTTTATAAAGGGAGAGGAAATGAACTTAGTGTTCGCTTCCCTTCTTTTGTCGCCAAAAACTAGAGAGTTATATGTATCTTGATTCATTTATTGACATCAGTTTTTCTCTATGGTCACATGATTATTGTTAATCATATGTCCAGTTGATTATTTGCAATGATTCTGTGTGATGAGTTCTTGTTTGATGTATGAGTATGAATATGAGTTCTTATTCATAGATATGAATATCCATATCTATGTAATTTCTGCGATCAGTATTAATGCGATATTCAGGTAAATTTGTCGCCAAAAGGTTTCGTTAGTGCTTCCCAAGTAATCTATGTACATTTTTGAATAGGCAGTAATCTATACATTGCTTTCAATTATTGTAATTTTTGACTCATTTCACCTCATTGTTAATTCAGAAATATTAATGGGGAGTGACAATCCAAAGGATAAGGGCAATCCACCTCCCTCTACTTTTCCACTAGTAGAGCATAATGAATTTGGGTTTCCTGTTAGCCACAATGGAGGGACTGACTGCAATGAGCTTTTACGTAGTGGAAATAATGCTGGAGCTGATCTTATGTCTTTCCCTTACATGTCTCTTCCTGTTAATCCTTTTCTGGCGGAGAGCACTGATCCTGCTTATCCATCTTGCGCACAGAATATTCCTGCAACTCGTGGCGTTTCTATGTGTGACTTCATGAGTCTCAGTAACAGTCAGCTAGCTCCCCAGATTGACCTCAGTCTACAGCCAAGTGGTAGTAATATGCACAGAAACCTCAATCCCTCTGCACTTTCATTTCCCCAGCAAATGTTGGGTGGAATAAATCAATCAACAAATGATGGTCACACTTTTAGGGCTGATAATTTCTTGAATAGTGGAACAGGTGCTCAGAGCTTTCAGAACCCCCAGGGAAGTAGAAACTTTGTGCTGACAAGAGATATTGAAGGAGGAAATTATCATCTGAACAGATATGCTGGAGAAGCAAATAGTAGTGTAATCAACAGGCCTCAGAGCAATAGACAATTTGTCAACTTAGGGGGCGGTAGACCCATGTTGCATCATATGCAGAACAATGGAGATATGAAAGCTGAAAACAATGTCAAAGTGAATGCAGATCAAATTGGTAGTCAAGAAAATATTGATGGGAGTTTTCTGAGTCTTGGACTTGGAGGTAACGCAGAGGCCAGATCTGCACCTTATTTCAGTAGCCAGGAGATCTCGGATAAACTAGAAGAATCTTATTGCCCTGGATTAAGCAATTCCCATCTTAGACATTCGACAAGAAGTTACTCAAGTCTGAGTCACAACTCCATTGCTTTTCCTAGTTCTCAAAGCGTTGCTAGTGGCCTCTCAATTCCAACACCCAATGTGGGTGGCTTGACTTCTGGACATGAGGTTGGAGTTGTTTGTGGTGCTAATAATACACCAAGTTCAAGCCCCTTTCTTGTCACAAGAATGCCACAAAATTATCTGCAACAAAATATTAACCCTATGCAAAGTAACATGACTTTAGGTGCAAGTCAAACGGATGCAAACTATGGAGAACTTGATCTTAGTAAAGGGTTTCAAGGTGATCAGCATGTATATTCGGGGGCATATATCAGCAACCCAACTTCCTTTGTTAGTTCCAGACAAAATAGACTGCCTGGGTTGGCAGCAGGATCTGATAACCCAACATGGGTCAGTACTGGCACAGCTTTGGCCCCACAACGTTATATGGAAATTTCCAAGAACATCTCGTTGCAGTCTCCATTGTATACTCAATATTTTGCAAGCAGAGGTAGATCCGGTGGACAGGGCTATTCAGGTGAGCTATGCTAGTTTTGACCTTATCCTTTTGTTGTAACAAATATTGCATCATAAGTCATAACATACACATTCCATGAGCAGAGTAGATAGATTTGCTTATATGTATAGGTTATCTTCTCAATTCTCAAGTCAGTTATGATGGTTGCCGTCTCCTGCATCATATCTATTAACTTCAATTGATTTCACTCTGTGTCTTTGTTCGGTATCTCCATATTTATTCCATTATTATTTGAGATGACGTGCCAGTGTGACATTTTTGAACCTCATGTTGGGGGTCATCCTACAATTCTGTATGTCATACAGTTTAGGAAAACAACCAGATGGGTTGCATCCATATCAGCATATGAAACCGAACTCAGCCCTTATCTAGTTATAATGTTCAAGTAGCTAATCTCTCGTTTTCATTTTATCCGTGATGGTATCAATTACTTTTATGTTACTTCAATCAAGCATCAACATCTTTAACCCAAACTAGTTCGGGGTCGGAATTGAAAGAAGTTGAAGATGAACAAATGAATAAATAAATAAACAGAAGTAATAGAAAAAGGCTTACAAATAAATAAAGCAGCTAATCGCCCAATTTTTTCCAAAATGGTAACTTTTGTTTTACTACCTTCTTCCAATTAACTTTTTGTCATCTCCTTCTTCTCATTTTGCTCTTGGCAACAAGATTCATTTCTTACAAGAGCACTTACAAGGCTTCATATCATATGCTCAAGCCATTTCAATTTGTGCTCTCTCGTCCTTTCTTTGACCACAACTTTCGTCGAATATATTCTATGATTTTATGATTGTTGTATGACCGCATAACCAGGCTAACGTTTACTTTTTTCCGTGTTCCTATTTTATGGTCCTGTTGTGTCTTTATTGTCCAATAATCACCTTTGTTATCTGTTCTATTGAATTTCCCTTTTATCTACATAGGAATTTTGTGATCCCAAAAAAACTCATCTTGGAAACTTCAGCAAACCTGCGTTAATTGTATGCTAACATCCTCATCAATATATCACACTTCATGCAAAGTCTGTCCCAAATATTTAAGCACATTTTTATTGCACACTTCTTCTCCTAACATGTTTTCCAACATCTCATCTCTTCCTCTTATGGAAAACTCACATTTCATATTGTCATTCTGCTTTCGACTTGTTGTACATCCTTAGATTCTCAAGCATCTCCATTTTTCTGATTTCTGACCGATTGTCGACACGTTGCTCTCATCCATTAGTAACAAATTCATCTGCAGGAAGCATATAGGCCACTTTATTCTGGATATCTTTTGTTAACTAATTCATAACTTAGTCAAAAAGATAAAGGCTCATTGCAGAACCTTGTTATAAACCATTTGTGGTGAAAGACAGATAGTAACACCTTGGTCATGTCTTGAGTCAACTTACATATTTTATTCTTTTGGACACTGTTTTTCTTCTCAGTAATCTCTCGAACACCTTTTTTTAAAATCTTATCATACACCTTTTTTGAGATCAGTAAATCTCTTTGAGATATCTTTCTTCTCTTCATATCTCTGCCTCAACTGTTCATTCAAGAAAATAGCTTCTGTGGTGGATCTTTCTGACATGAATTGAAATAGAATTCTTGATTCCTTGTTTTCCATTCTGGAGAAATGCTCAATCTCTCCTGTAATATTCATTATACAACTTAAAGCTTAATTTGTTCATCGTTGATTTTTTTTCCTTTTCTAATATCTCCGATGCTTATGTATATAAGCACAAATATACTTTTGTCCACATATCGAGCACCTTATTGGTCTAGAGAATTTTGTTAAACAAATTAATTGCATTCCTCGTACATCTTCACGCTTAAACAGGGAGAAAATTGGTGCCAAATCTTTATGCGCCTTTATCTTCTCTAAAGCATCCTTAATTTCGAAGGCTTTCCCCCACTATGCAGAGACCTTCAATTTGAATCATATAAAACTTCTTCAAAATCTGCTTGAGTTATGTACTTATGTCACTCTACACATGAAAAGAAGCGCATGTTAAAACGATTGATCCATGTACCCTTAACTTTTGCTTCATTACAGATTTTTGATTTTCATCATTATTGAAAAATTGCTTGGTTATGTGCTTATTTTTCTAGTTCTTATGGCCTTACGTGCAACCCTGTAATGCACTTTTCTCTTCTTTGCTTCTGAGTAATATTTTGCAAGTATCATCAAGAAGACAAGAACCCTACCTCTAGCCCTTCACACCTCCTTTTTGCATTCCTTCTTGCCAATCTAAGCCACTGTAAATTATCTTCATTACAACCATTCAGAAACCATATACTCACTCTGTCCCCGCCCAACAACAAAAAAAATTACATTTAGAAATTTTATGTAGTAATTTTGCAAAATCCTATGAATCAAATTTTAGTACAAATTTAATTGATTTTGATCGTAAAATGATAAATTTTACAAAATTCATACAAATTTCAACAATTTGAAATATTTATTACATGAATATCTATTTAAAATTGCTCCCACAATCTGTATTTTAGGATTTCGGGATTTCAGTACGAACAAAATAAAATGTAACCCTTTTTGTGGAACTATGGGAGTATATATGTAATATTTCCCTGCGACAAAAAAGGGTGTTTATTTTTATTATTGTTCTGTTACTACAACTTATTTGTTGTATCTAAATCCCCCGCCTATTAATACTCCCTCTGCCTGAATAAATTTTCATTCTTATCTTAATATTTAAATTTATATTTTTCAAGATCAATAATTAAACATATATTGCTGCTAGTTTCACATTTTAAACATTGGGATTGGTTGTAGTCTTGTAGATTCTAATCTGGTATATTTTGTACTAGATGATATAGATATTGGTATATTACTTTTGAACAATGTGCTCGCTGACTTGCCTTTTATGTCAACCTGTACTCTTTGAATCAATTTAATATTACTGTTCATTTTTCATTGCCAAGTAATGACCACTAGTTGTGTTGAAACTGTTTTGCTGCATGTATAAGCAGTCCTTGGTGCATAACTTGCTCATTAATGAATCCCTTTTTTATTCCCCTGCAGGGCAGCTCTCTTCTGCTCATGAAGGCACTGTTGCTCCGTCTGCTGGGAGCAATCTATATCCCAATACTAACCAGATTCAGACCACCGGTAATAATGCTGCTGAATCTATGGAAGGTGGTGTATTTCCCCAGAGGTTGGGGGTTCAAGTACTTCCAGGCTCCGCTGCTCAAGCTAGTGCAATATCTCCTTTGCCCAAGGAAATGGGCATTCAAGCAGCTAGTAAGGATGCAACTATAAAATAAGTTGACTTATATCTATATCTGTTCTTGTTGGATGATTTGTGTTCTCATTTTGTTTATAACCAAGTCTTCCGATGGATGTAAGTTGAGAGATAATATGAAATGTATTTAGCTTTTTATCTCCTGCATGATATTTCTTATGATCAGAAGTTTACCCGGTCAGGTATGGTGTAACAAAGTAAAATATATCTGACTGCAGAAATTGCATGCATATGATCTCATAGCTAGGAGGTTGAATAAGATTAAATTATCATTTTTCGCATCCAATAATCTAATTAGCAAATTATTTTGTTCAGGTCTGGCTGTGTCTTAATAATTTTTGGTGGTATTTTCCTTTTCCTTTCCAGGCAAAGTCTATCGGCCTCAACACAGCGTACCAGTTCAGTTTCGTAGAGAGTTTCTTGGGCCTCCTCGAACTATTGGTATTAAATGCTCTTTCTTGGTGTTAGGTTAAGGTGGTAGTCTTTACATCTTTTTGAGATACTGTTTCTATTTGGAATAGGTCAACCTGAAGCTATGCGCATGCAGAGTTGTACAGATCTCCGTGTACACCCAACTATTGCTGGTATTTTTTTATTCAAAAAGCTAGAGTATTATTTATTGTCTGTTTAAACATTCCCGCCATCTCTCGCTCCCCACCCACCACACAAACGTATTATCTACTGCTGCATATTTTAATGGCTGTCTTCCTGCAAACTAGGACATCCTCAAAACAGTATACCTGTTCAGTATCGGAGACTGGTGTCTTCTAGTGGTAATTTGGATTCTTATGTGCTTCTATTTTGACTTACAATCACTAGGTATAAATTCCAGGAGCATCTTTTCTAATATTATTAGTAATTTATATGGCATGTAGGTGAAATTATTCCAGTTGCAAGAGTTCACGAGGCTGCTCAGGTATCTGATGTTCTTGGCCGACCTTCTCTTAAAAGAGGTGCAGTACAAACCCCAGGTGCTCCTCAAGTTCAGCGCAGGAAGTTAACTCCTAAACCTCCCATTCATCCTTTTGCACCCTATCAACCACGGAAGGTTCCTGCTCCTTTTTCTGTACCTGCTTCTCCTATCTCCACACTTACTCCTGCTGTTGATCATATAAAATGGCAAGGTAATGTAGTTCCTTCAAATGCTTCAACTTCTGCACCTCTGTATGTCTTTGTTCTTGTACTATGTTCTCTGTGGAGCCCGAGATGGTACCCTGGGTTTTCAAAAATAATTTCTCTCCTAAAAAGCTCTTTTAATTTTCTGGTGCTCCCCCTAGCTAAGAAAAATAAAAATAAAAATTGTACTATTGGATACTTACCTCAACAAGGCCCAAAACACTATGAAAAGAAAATTGGAGAAGGCCCAAATAGACTCGTAAGAGACTAAAATTGGAAATTTGTGAAGCAGTGGTAATATATTAGTGTTTTTGTTATATGATGTTTTATATTTATATCATAATATGTTTCAATTATTTGTAATATTAGAAATTTTTACATGATGCATAAGTTTTGGGCCCCCGAAAAAAAACTTCTGTCTTCATCCCTGTCTGGAATTTGTGCTTGTAAAATCTGGTCAATGCTGTATATCCTGTTATTCATCAAGTTTCCTTCTACCAAAAAGCATATGCAATTTGCTTTGGTAAACTAACTAATTGCATTTTGCACATTCTCGATATTATGTGTTACTGCCACGTTCTTCTAGGTGTTTGGTGTATACACATATACGTTCATGCAAGTCTTATAGACAGAATGACCACTTAAAGTCATTTGCAGATCTTGATGTAGAATCAGAATCAACTGGAGAGAAGTGCTTGTTATGCAAGAGGGATCTTACATTCTCACCAGAAGGCCCTGTTCAAAAGCCACATGTTCCACCTTCTGTAGCTGTTCTTCCTTGTAGCCACACATTTCATGATCATTGCTTGCAGTTGATTACTCCTGACGACCAAGCTAAAAATCCTCCTTGCATCCCTTGTGCCATTGGCGACAAATAGGCCTTTTAAGTTCTCTACCTTTTGGTGATTATTCAAAGAAAAAAAGAAAAAAGATACATAGATAACGATAAAGCCTCTACAATATTGGGAAGGAAGTTAAACAAATGCAGCACATATCATAACTGGAGTAGGTATAGTTCATTTAACTGTACAAACAGAAGATGAGAAAAGGAGGGAGATATATATTTTAGTCCGGAGGATACATGGTCTCTGCACAGGAGTAATGGTGTAGTTCACCTGCTTAAATGACAATTCCTTTTGAAAGTCGGTAGATTTCTATCATATATAACTTCTCAATTGATATGTTATGTTTTACATCGACTTACTATGTTGCCTCTTAGCTTTAAATCCCATCTCCCGCCACCGCCACCGCCACCGCCAACCCCCCCCCCCCCAAAAACCCCCCAACCCATCTTCGGACTGCACTGATAGCAGTAGCACTGTACTAGTATGTGCCTCATGCCACAAGTGAATGCTCGAAAGTCAGGCCTAGGCCCAGGCCCGGATTGTGGTAGCTCTCTCAAGTGGGATAGAAATTTTGTCTCTCTCTCAAGAGGGGGGTAGTGTCTATGCTAGTGCTACACTATGGGTAACTTCAATATTTTTATGGAAGATTTTTATTTATAAAATGTTTATATTATTGATATATATAGATGTGAATAGTTTTGTTTCATTATGTTTTATTAAACAGCTTATAATATTGTTTGTAGAATATTTTTTTTGTTTCTTTATATTTTATTAAACAGTTTATAATATTATTTAACAAATACACATACAATAATTTAAATTTTCATGGTGAGTAAATAATTATATTTTAATCTTTATGTTCGATTTATAATTTTCTTGTTGATAAGTTATATATAATGTGTGTATGTATTTTTTAAATTATTTTGGACATGCTTTTAATTTTTTCTATAACCCTTTCCTTTCTGTTACATTCATTTTTTTATTATTATTTATGCGTTGGACATAAGTCTGATTTTGGGCAATGTCTAGTTAACTGTTTTGCTCTCGCTTGATAATTTATGCAGCTGTCAATGGATTCTGTGATCGAATGCCACTAGACAGAATTTCTCAATATAAATAGTTACATTTGTATAATTTTTTTATTGTAATATATTAATTAAATTTGTCATTATAATCTTTTTTATCTTATCACTAATTGAATATTTGTAACAAATTTTTTATAAAAAATTATTATTTGAAGTAAATTTTTTGAACATGAAATATTAGTATCCAATATTAATATTACATGTATTAAAAGAACGAACTTATGATTGTTATGTTAGTATTGTTTATTTTTTATATTGGTCAAGTATACGTAATGATAAATAGATGATCGACACTAATGTTATCGGTTTTAATATTATCGTACCCCCCTTTTTTTCCCCCCTTCACATAGACACGTGCGGCTCAACTATGTTGGGGTGTTTTGCGCGGGGTTGTTTCAACTTGTTGGAAGGATCAACACACTACAAATTTAAACCTCGTATAATCATCTAATAGGGTAGCAGCAAACGAATGAGGATTCTTCAGAATCTGAACATCTGAATTCACGAGCTGCATCAAATTTGGAAAAAGATGCTACAGTTGCTATACATAAACCATCAAGTAAGGGCAAAACTCTCATATACAAGCTCTTTTAACTTAACGATCGCCTAAAGAAGTATTACATTTTATCTAGCTTGACTATCAAAATCTTCGGAGAAGAAGCAGAAGTGAGGTAGAGATGTTATTCTAGGAAGACTGAGCAGCAAATCTCCAACTGAATCCTTCCTAGACATACCAGGTCCTTGTTTGTGGTCCGATACATCAGTTAATTCGCCATCCGGATAAGGGGAGTTTTTACAATCCTCATTTCTAACCTCTGCTTTGGGGCAGTTCATTTCACGTGTCTTCTCATCTGCCAGACTCACATCAGCACCGCTGGCACTTTTAAGGGGGAAGTCCTGAACTGTCAAGGGATCCTTTTGCAGGAGGCAGCAAAGAGAATCAACTCTTGACATGATTGACTTCTCATCAGAGGTTGGTGGATGTTGTGAATCCGTAAATAGGCACTTACTAATCTCTTCCAGAACCTCCAGGCTTTGTCGATCATCATTTGACAGGGAAGGATTGTCAGATGTTATGTGCTCAGAAATCCGGTGCTCAATGTGGCTCACTAGATCACTCATTGACATCGAAGGGTGAAGCCCAGGAACTTTGATTTGATCCCAACTAAGATTCTTCAACTCCTCTGTTCCACTGCTCTTATTATCTTCAGTCAGACCGCTGTCCACAACTGCAAATAGAAGAATCAAGTTAAAGTACTGCTAAAAAGGTTACTTTATCAAAGACAGTTAGGTGAGAGTAGAGAAGAGATCTGGTCGATTGTCGTCATAGTTTCTGAGTCCAAGTTGATAAGTTACCCGAGCTTGGTGAAGGTGTCTCACGAGGAAAATTGTCGGGATGTCTACCAACATAATCCTGTTCAGTCTTTGAGGATGAAGTCTGAGCTCCAGAAGGTGACAGTCCATCCCTCAAGTCAAAGATCGCATGCCCATCACCATTCATCTCATACTCATTGGCTTCATCTGATTCATTAAATACAGAACTCCTCGTTTCAAAATATGGAGATTCAAGAGATATTTCTGCCTGCTGACTCAGATAGTTCAGACGAGGATCACATTGAATGAGATTCTCAAAGTGCTTCCCCAGCAAGCCTTGTGGACACTGCAAGTAATGTCGCCTGCAGCAACAAAGTAAAATCCGTTCCATTGAAAAGGATAAACAAAAGTAAGTTAAACTATATAATGGCTACCTCTACAAAAAGCAAAATTTAGCAGTTGACACTGTTCTGCGCAAGCGTGAGTAGTTCAATAGGTAGTGCAAATCTAGAAGAATCACTGCATGATGTTCCTACTACACTTGAAATGCTAAACAAAGAAAGCCCCACAAAGGAATAGCTCCCATCACACTTGGTAATGGGCTGGAATGTGCATGATCCTTTCAATATTTTCTCAGAATCATATAAGAGGCATAGGCAGAGTAGTCATGAATTTGGTTACAGGAATATATTTGATCAATGTTGAACCATTAGGAAAAAATAGTATATATTCTAGAGAAAAAGAAATTGAATAGCAATACCATATAACCTAAGGCAGATATTGAATAAGAATACTGTATAAGCTAGGGGCCATAGGTTACATAATCACTAAACTGCAGGTAAACACCAGGGCAATATACAGACACAAAACACCTGCTTGGTCAGTGACCCATGAGGTCGTCGGTGTCACTGAGCAATAATATGGAAGTAAGAAGAGTAGCAAATGCTGCATGCAAGGTTAATATTTTATTCTTTGTATATCTTTTGGCCACTATATTACAGTAATGATTTCAAGTTCTTCCTGCAAAATTTCCAATCGACTGGGGAGACATTACTTTGAAGTGCAAGAGATGAAACGGTGAATGATCTTTCACGTAATTAATTGTGTTCTTGGAAACATGTAATTAAGCATCAATTACGAACAAACACTTAAACAGCGATACCTATTTATGCTTGCTTCTCCACCAGTGAAATCTGCTGTGGCCTGCCATAGTGTATGCTTCCTAGGTTGTGGATTGGTCTCCCTAAAGAAAAGAGGCTCTCTTGCCAGCTACACCACAAAGGCAGTAGAATATTAGACGGAAGCATTTAGATGCACATATAACAACTGCTGTAGAGAAATGGAAATTACCACCACATCCAGTGTTCCAGGTTCATCATCAGGATATGTTGCTTTCAAAGCCATGATGTCAGACCATTGAATTTCAATCTTATTTTTGAGACCGCCATCAAGAACCTCCCACACAAGCTTGTGCTTTGCAAAATAACACTTAGCCACCAAGTCCCCTTCATATCTCGACTTATACTGCACAACGATAGAAAACACAAACATCAATTTATCTGTAACAGAAAAAGGATCAATCAATAAAATGTGTGAGCAGAATCATCCAAATGTACCTCCCAGGTCCCGATTTTCAGAACCGAGGCAGGAAAATTTGATGCCTTAAGCTTATCGCTACTGATGGAGGTGGCAGCACCTTTTTGCTCTTTCTTGGCATGAGCTCCAACCTTGGAATCATTTCCTTGGGAAAGCCTCATTTGAATCAAATCCAAAAGTGATGGGCTCTTCCTCAGCCGCAAACCCAATGGACTGGGCTCATCAAGTGGATTATATTGCGACGGTGGTACGGGAAAAGCATTACTCCCCAAATCATGCTGCTGCTATGCAATAACAGATAAACTCAGCAAACGACAAAGCAAAATTTTAAGAAAAAGGATACAAAAAAGATCCAACATCATCAGTCCTGAAATCTATTTAGGAACTTGAAAATAGAAACAATTCAAGCAAAAAGCAAATGCTTCCCAACAAATCTACATGTATATGGCCTACAAAAACTCAAGACAGAACATACAACACAAGAAAATATTAAGAAACTACCAAGTGTAAGCCCTCTAGTAAATCAAATTATAATCTCACACCCCACATCTAGGGATTCATAAGGATCCAAGTACGCATACTAAAATTATTTCCGGAGATTTTTCCCGACATCGTTTACCAAAACTTAAATATTAAAAAATACCTACATAATTGTAGTTTAAATTAAAACAAATTGGAGAGTCATAAGTCGTCGAATAATAAATTCAGAAAAAAACAGAGAGAGAGAGAGAGAGATGTGGAACCGGTAAAAGAGAAGAGAGCTTAGATCGCTTGTGCAGATGAGCATGGCGGTGCTGATCATTTTCAAAGGGATCGTCATGGAGTTCGAGCTTAACCGACGTCGTTTTCCCTCCTCTTTGCAAGTGAGATTTCGGCGAGACCTTGCCGGCGGCTTTCATACCCGTCAATAAATTTCTAACAACCAGAAGAAGAAGAAAATCCAAACCCTTAAATCCTTGAAAGAGAAATTGTGAAAAGTCTATGAAAAACTGAAATAGTATAAAATAATAGTAGTAATGATAATAATAATAGATAGATAGAAAGAGAAAGGAAAAAGAAATGGTGTAGTCCGTATTACTCTACTCTTTCCTCGCTACCAGACAATCTTTCATACGTCGGCCTTCGGCTAACTCGTTGGCTCCTCACCCGTCTATTAACCCCTTCCCACACTCGCACTCCCTCACAGCGTGGATTTCACGCGATCTCTCATTCGTGAATTTTGTTTTTTTTTTTTTTAAAAAGTCTTTTGGTTACAAGAAGATCAAGGGTACCGTTCGTCATTTTACAAATATTAACTATTTGTTTTTAACTTTTTCTTATGACTTAACTTTAAATTTTACCTTAAATTAAGAAATAAAGAACCCTTATTTTTTAAAAAGTAAAGGTTTGAACTCTAACTTTAATCACTAGTTAAATTTTTAATTAAAAATTATAATAAAAAACAAACACGCCATAAGTCGATATTTATATATTACTCACAAAAAAAAACATAAATTTTCTCTTGAACTAAAATCATATTCTCAATATAATTTTTTCTTGTTACAGAAATTTTAAATAGTCAAGTCAGGTAAAAATAAAGTACAGAGTCGGGGTAAATTCAAGCAAAAACAAATCAATATTATCAGATCATTATTTATTCATTTTACATGTGTAGGGTAAAAATTTAACTGAACAGCATCATTCCCCTAATTGACAAGAAAAATTCATTAAAAAGTTTATATTTTATAATTGGGCCCAAATGAAACTGTAGCAATTGTTTGTTTTTTGTACAAACAAATTCAAGAAAAAGGATGTTGGCCTGCAATCTCAGAATCTCTCAGAGTTGTCCCACCACTCAACAATATGGTCTGGCAGGCCAGCTGACCACCCCTAACATCTGGACCCACCTAAAATGCTACCACTTGCATATGTACAATAATTTTTTATGTAGCGTTAAATTAAAAATAAAAACGAACGTGTTTACCTGTTTTTAATCGTATCACTCTAAATATATATATTTTTTAAAATTAAAAATATATTTCAATTCATACAAATTTTTTTCTGTGAAAAAAGAAAATAATCTTATTATTAAAAATGTGTCAAGGATCCAAAAGATATGAATTCAAGAGATACAAACACTAATTGATATGGCTCAAACGCATACATCATAATAATAAAGCAGCTGGATGCATGGATGACAATTTTTCAAACTCTATTGCATTCTCTATGACATCTTATAATTTAAAATTAAAGTTAAATTGTTTAATTTTTAATAAATTTTGAAATAAAATATGCAAAAAATACTCTTAAATATAAATTTTATACTTTGATATCTTTACGAATTGATATTACAAATAAAACTATAATTTTATTATTTGTATTTGTTAATTCTTTAATTAATAGATAATATATTATTATACATTTAAATATATTATATAATAATATATTATATGTACAAGATATATATATATATATATAATAATTATAATATAATATTAAAATATCAATACATATAAATAATGTACTAAATATTTATAAATCACAATTTAATATATTATAACATGTAATATTAATATATAAATAATATTGATTTAATATTTATATATTATGTATTAGCTTTAAATATTATAATATTATAATATATTTTGTGTGAAATACTATATAATAAAAATTATTATAATACATATGTTATTTTTCTTTTACAAATGTATTAATTAATCACTATAATATATACTAATTGATTGAAATATAAAAAAAAGATTAGTTTTTGTATTAAATTAATATATTATATATATTGATTTATTTACTAAAAGAATATTATAAAATGTGATAAAATAATAATATAATTTTAATGAATGTGAATAGTGATATTATAGATTTAAAGATACACTGTTTATAATTATTAAACTAATTTTAAAATTGAGATATATGTGTAACTCATATTTTATTTATTTTTTATTGAGATTTTTTAAATATAAGGAAGGTTATTGAGTTGAGGGGAGTGGTGTGAGTGTTATTGCCATTACCATTGAGACAGATGCGAGGCGGGGGTGAGTGGGGTGGGGGATGATTCAAATATAAAGATAATCCCGATTCAAATCTTAATATTCCGCACTATATTATCCCTATTTACTTTATATAATTACCCCTATATTTAATAAACACAACTGCTTATATGGTTTAATAACAATAACAATCGCAATATTATTAATAGGTTAACATAAGTATTAGTAATACGTAAGTACTAATTTTATTTTCTATAGGACAAACATAAAGTGTAGTTTATGAAGATATGCTACAAATGGGTCACTAGAAATTATTAATCCAATCATGACGATTAAAATTAATAAACATATTGTCATATGGTAGACCACCAGACGCCAGTGTGGCGTTTTACAAATATTTTATTGATGCAAGGTTCTGAAATTTAAATGAGTTTTGTAGCTCTTGCAAATTAAGCACATGCATGTTTGGTTTGCTTATTTCAGTTATTGTGTTGATTTACTCGGTAAGATAATTGTACTCTTGATGTAGTGTCAAAACCTTAATTATTTTATTATTTTACATATGCTAATATTATAATTAAAAAAATTATATTTTAAAAAGTTATCTAGTATTTTACATAAGTCAATGAATTTGTTTGATTATAGGATGATGACCATTATAAAATATTCTTTTTACATTTTGCCACAATCTGAATTTTAAGACTTCACAACTTAATATATACAAAATGAAATATATATTTTTAAAACACTATTACTGTTTTCTAAATTTTCTTAGTTCATTGAAATACGACCCAAGGATAAAAAAATAAAATTTTTGAATATACATTATTCTAAATACAGCAGCCATTTATATAATTTGGAGTATAATATAAGTGTTGGTCGAGCTATGACTGAAACTAGTTAGGTAGCTATCATAGAATTTCCGGTTAGTAGGTCCAATTAATATGAACGTGATGGACACTGTACATGAGATTTTATTACACCCGTGAACTACCAGCAATTATAGGAAGGAGTACAAATTTAATTTGGAATCATATGTTATAATATAGTATTGGTATTCAATTAATAATAATATATGTTATGAGAATGAGAGGATCTTTTATATAAAAATAATATATACATTTTTTGTGCAAAACGTTTATACCATTCCGAGAAAATTTTGTAGCTTATTCAGTCAAATAATTAGATTATAAAAAATGTAATTTTGTTTAAAATATTTTATTGTTTATTTTCCATTTATTACTTGTTTGATGGAGTAATAGGTAAAAACATAATGATATCATAAAGCAAATAATTGGGTATGACAATTACTCGAATAATTTAATTGTGGATGATCCCAAAGCAAATTATTAAAGGGCAAGCAAGTTGTTGCAACAGTTACTGTGAGTCCTCCATATCTTTATTTGGAAGCAAAGCGCCAAAGCGAACCAATAAAAAATGGTTGTAATTAATCACTACACGAGCATGCTAATTCAATTCAATAACTATTCTTTTTTCTTCTTTTTCTCTTTTTTTAGAGTACTACTCTGATAATCCTTACAATTATAACTTTAATATATTATATAAGACATCATTAATCATGATCTTAAAATAGAAAATCAATTTTGATTTTCGAAAATAATCTGATTTACATCTAAACACAACTATCTTGAGACATAAATTTTGAAGAAAATAAATTTTGTACTTAGTCTTTACAAAATTTACAAATAAATTGACTAAAATTAATACATTTATGTAAATCTTACATTAAAAAATTAACTGTAACGTGACAGTTTAATTAAAAATAATATCATAATATATTATAACTTATTTATTCACAAATCAATTAATTTACATGGATAAAGACCAGAGGAGCTTATCTTGTGTATGATCGACTGTATATAGTAATAGACTCGTGCTCCTGAATAAATAGAATGAACAAATATAAAGAAGCTAAAGACACAACTGAAGCGGGTCAAGAGGCGATGAGATTTGCATAATACAGTTAGAATGGGTACAACACATGAGATATTAACTAATTATGACCTCTTTTCTTTCAAATGAAATAAATACGAAAACAATTACTACTACAATATATTGTGTGTAAACGGTTAACTAAATAGTGACATTTTCATTTCTTAACAAATCATGACGGTTGGGTATTTCATTTTGGTGTTCTATCTCCTCTCAAAATGAGAAACAGATTATTTAGTTTTTTTTTCCTTTCTATTACGACTTAAGAACTAGGTCACTTAATAATCTTAGAAGAAATAGAAATGGAACAATATCTAATATCTTAAACCAAAACAATAGGACCGAACCCTTACGGAAACTAACCAAAACAGTAAAATACTTTTCGCTTAACATTGTTTTAAAAGTTTTCTTCTAATTTAATTAATTTCATGAATTTAACAAAAAAAAAAAATTTAGTCTCATATTTAGACGCTAAATAAATTCTCTATTACATAAGTCCTAATTATCGCTTAAATTCGTCTAATTCTCGCCTAAATTCGTCTAATTCTCGCTTAATTTCACTTAATCTCGAATAACACGCATTAGGCTCTCCTGTGCCGCTCCACCCCCAAAGACCACCTTGACACGCAGCCACCCCCTCACCCCCTTTCTTCTCATTTGACATTTCTTTCTTTTCCTATGCATTCAGTATATACTGCACGTGAACTCCCAATAATTTCTCATGCAATGGAAGGAACAGTGGGGTCTTAAGCCAGCCTCCCCCTTTTGTTCCCTTCCCAAACTCCAACTCCCAAGAATCTCTCTCTCTCTCTCTCTCTCTCTCTCTCTCTCTCTCTCTCCACTCTCTCCTCTCTTCTTTCCTACTACTCTCCCTCCTAATTTCTCCTTTCCTTCCTTGCTTTTATCTGCTGCTACACATTCTTTATCTTTCTCTTGCCTTCTCACCTCTGCTATATCCATCTTCTCTCTTCCTCTCCATACCAACCAATATTACAAGTAATCTATATTGTCTAAACTCTTAACCTTTTCCCCAATTAACAGCACTCATGAAGCTCACAATTTCTCTTCTCCTAATCCATAATCTACTCATCACTATTACTACTACTACCACCACTGCTGCTGATGACTTCAATTTTGGAGATAAGCAAGTCCTCCAGTTCAACACATTCCAATGGAAACACCAAACTAAAAGCAGCAGCAGCATCAACATCAACTCATCTTTCCGTTCTCAAAAATCCAGTGAGTGCAAAAATAAATTTAAACAATACTTATATAATTAAAAAAGATCAAGTTCTCATTTTATATTGTATTATAGCACTACTTTAATATAAAATTGTCTTTACTAATTGCCTCTATTCATTTCCGTCTCTTCTGGAATCTGTCATGACACTGCTTTTTATAACAGCTTTAATCATTTATGAGTGTGCTACTTGTTGGTATTTCAAATAGCTTTACGAAAGAAACTGTACAGTGATTGTACACTGAACATTATTTAGACAACATACCATTAAGATAATAAAGTCATTGTTATGTACTCAAATTGCAAACTTAGGATTGATTACGATTACTTTTTGTAAGGATAATCTAGTCATTTTTGTAATGATATTGTAGCTTCTGTCTTTTCAACACAAACTGTGCTTTTTTCCTCAATATACTGTATACAATGATTGAGGACTGTCTTCTATCTCATAAATGCAAATATATATATATATATATTACACTACGCATGCATATTAATATTATTGGTCATAATGTTACTCTATTAGCACCAATTACGTATTACATATAGTCATGCACGCGTATGAATTGGATTTTCAGGGACAAAGAATGGTGCAATTATACTAGAAATGCAGCACACAGATTCATTCTACAAACCAACTCATGAGTGGAACCAAAAGCTTCAGAAGAACATAATCTTGGACGACATTAGAGTACGGTCATTTCAATCTCAAATTAGAAACATGTTAACAGCCCAAACACAAGTGGTTTCAGAAGCTCAAATCCCCATAACTTCAGGTATCAAGCTTCAGACACTTAACTACGTTGTCACCGTCGAATTGGGAGGTGCAAACATGACAATGATTGTGGACACAGGGAGTGATCTTACCTGGGTTCAGTGTCAGCCTTGCAGGCTATGTTACAATCAACGCGGACCGCTCTTCAACCCGTCCGCATCTCCCTCCCACCAATCACTTCCTTGTAATTCATCCAGTTGCAATTCTCTTCAGTTCGCCACGGGGAATTCCGGTATATGTGGGACCAACCCTCAAACCTGCAGCTATTATGTTAGCTATGGTGATGGTTCATATAGCCGCGGTGAGTTAGGCCAGGACAACCTCATCCTTGGAGCAACACAAGTTAACAATTTTGTTTTCGGGTGTGGGCGGAATAACAAAGGCTTGTTTGGAGGAGTTTCAGGGCTTATTGGTTTTGGAAGGAGTGATCTTTCATTGATATCTCAAACTTCTAATGTTTTTGGAGGAGTTTTCTCCTATTGTCTGCCTCTAACACAGGGCCAGGCTTCAGGTTCACTAATTCTAGGTGGGAATTCTTCGGTTTATAAGAATTCTACTCCCATTTCTTACACTAGAATGGTTCAAAATTCAGAACTGTCAAACTTCTATTTTTTGAATCTTACTGGATTTAGTGTTGGTGGTGTGGCTTTACAAGCGAAAGCTTTTGGCCAAGGTGAAATATTAATTGATTCAGGGACGGTGATTACACGTCTTCCTCCATCGATTTATACTTCTGTGAAGGGGGAATTTCTGAAACAATTTTCAGGGTATCCCAAGGCGCCAGGATTTTCAATACTGGACACTTGTTTTGATCTTTCTGGGTATGAAGAAGTGAACATTCCTACCTTAAGTATGCAATTCGAAGGTAATGCTGAACTGACCGTTGATGTACAAGGGATCTTCTATTTTGTAAAGAGTGATGCATCTCAAGTCTGTTTGGCTCTTGCAAGCCTCATGTATGAAGATGATATTGGGATTATTGGGAATTATCAGCAGAGGAACATAAGGGTTGTATACAATACTGCAGAATCTAAGTTGGGTTTTGCTAAAGAAACTTGCAACTTTGATTAGTTCAGACAACTGAAACCAAGACTGAAAGAGAAGGGGGGTGTATTGTTGTGTTCTTGTGAATATATTTGTTCAGTGAAAAGCCAACGAACTCCTTGGCACTGGTATTTTCTTGTTAGGAGCATATTTCATATTTTCAGGCACCTACAGATATTTGTGAAAATCTACTGGGGAAGATGAAGGTATAGAAAATAGTGAACTTATATATGCAATTTGTGAATTTTCAGAGTGCTGTTTAAATTTGTTAAACTGATTCTATTATGTAGAGTGGGTACAACACCATAAACCGAATTGTATATTCATTCCTTTATGTTTGTGTTACCATTTATGTGGAAAACAACCAAGTTACCCACATGTTCAAGAATACTATTTCTGTTTTTCCAGATTCTTCAGAATACACAAAGTCATACGGTAGTAACAAATTCATAACAGTTGTTTTCAGATACAGAATAAAAATGACAGAAAAGCTAGTGGTGATTGAAGAACAGATTTGATGCTCAATTAATTGGAATTGACAAGAATATTGCAGTAAAATTTAGAATCTGTAAGAATGTACATGCCTGAAATACACAACGGATATACAGTATACAGGGACCCACCTTAGGAATATACTTGATTTTTGAGATTCTGATCTTTCAATAATCTGAGCAAAAGTGTAAGAAAATTTGTCTGCTGCAAACTCTGTATGCCAGCACTAAAATGATTCCTATTGTGCAATTCCTAAAGCTCCAAGTGAATGATTCTTGTTTAGTTAGATCAAACATAATCAGCTAACAAAATAAATAATTCCAATTTCACTATGCTGGAGCAAAACTTACTTCAGAAGAAGAAACAATCAACAGAAATATTTAACTCATATCCATGCCAATGAAATGTAATTGCAGAATTATGAGCTTGTACACGTAAACAATTAAGAATGACCGGCTGCCAAGAATATTAATTTTCTTTGAGAGGTCACCCTCTATATCTTTTCATTAGCATGTCAATGGTAATTGAAGTGGTTACTGTGACATGTAACTGAAACATTACAACGAAAAGAAAACGTGCAGTGAAAATTTTACTGGATATCAGAATCAAAGAATTATCCAAGAAAAAGCTCTAATTTCAGAAACCAAACTATTCTTCCCCAAGTAGTAAAAGAAGTCCAACTATACTGTCAAATGCTGCTTAACAAGAGAGGCCATTTCCTGGTTCTCAGAATCATCTGCATCATCTTTTTCTGGTGTCAGCATCTCGGGTGGAAGGACATATTCATTGGGATCACCTGCAGGTACCAGAAATAGAAGCCCAACCGGAAGAATTCTAAGAATGCTCCGGATTGTAATGGCAATCCACAGGTTGTCAAATTTTGTACGGGTAATATTCAAGATGTGAAGAAGAAGCCCACCATTCCAAGCGGATGTGAGCAGTCCAACTTGATCAATTGACATAATCAAAGCAAAGAAAGTGCCTTCTATACCAGCAGGACAAAGCTTAGAACTGAGGACAAGAAGAGGCATCCATTTGAGACGTCCAATCATTTTGTGAATGAACTCATCACAGACCACAAAAAAGAAATCTGGTATGCCAAGTCTCAAGTTTATTCGAAAAAATAACATCAAATCCAGTAGCCCCGTAGAACCATAAAGCAACTGAGACCAAAATAGTAATTGTCTGAAAGGGTAATTTTTAAACACATTTTGGTAAAGAAGAACTCCCAACAGTGAGCCAATTGCACCAACAGCAAAAAATGATCCCATAAATTCCTACAAAAATGCATATGAACGACCAAGTCAATAATTAATATATGTGAGAAGGAATAAATCTTGTTAGAAAACTAGATATCCGCAAACTATATTTGAAAATTTGTTGAAGAGAAGAAATGAAAGTAAGAATTGGAAAACCAACTAAAATCTGCAAGTATATACCAGAAATATGAAGGGAAAAAAAGATGAAAAAAACTATATAACCTGTGAGAAATGCGGGCCTCCTTTTGCATCTGTAAACCAATAAAACATTCCGTCATGAATGTTCAAGCTCAGAGCAAGTGACAGGTACATATATAAACATGGCCGCCAAATAGCTTTGCATTTCAGTGCTCTCCACATTGATATACCAGCATCCATAAATTTACGAGTCACCTAATTCAAAAACCTGGTGGTTCATGTAAGATACTCAGACAAAGTCAAAAACCCTAAAAGTTACTGCAATGTTACCTGCACGTGACCAGCATTGTGGACTCTGGCTTCTTGCAGAATCATGCCAACTAACATGACCAGCCCGCATGGTATTGCTAGCACTCCAAAAACACCCTGCCAATGAAGGTGAACACTATCGGTAAACAGAAAATTATGGACTGGACTGGGCTGGAGGTGTTTACGTAATATTGAACTCAGGTATATCCATATCTGATTCAACAAGTGAAAAGACATTTCTACAGAAAGTTTCTGAACTATTCAATAATATAACTAAATGCAACTAGAAAGCCTGTACTACATATATCTGCATGTTCTTTATATATCAAATAAATATTGTATGCATGCTGTCAAACTAAAACTTCTAGTTTTGACTTTTGTCTGATAGAAACTGTCGAAATGAAATTCAAGGAAATTTTCAATGTTAGATTGGTACTTCAAAGATATAATTGAAACTACTTATTTTGATAAAACGCGATCCCTTTCATAAAAAAAGTGATAAATTGACAAATTACATTTCAGGATATAATCATGATTGAAGATTTACCTGTAAATCTTTTCAGTAATACTCCCTCCCCTCCAAAATTAAACACATTTTCTTTATTTGCTTATTCATTAAATTAGAGATACATATTCTTTTCAAAATGACTTGAAACTCCCAAATATCATAACCAGCACTACCACTACTACCAAATTTACACCACTGCCACCATCCCCGCCACTCTGCCACCATCATCACCACTACCTTTATCAAATATCCACACACCACACTTTGCATAACACAATATCAAATGTATCTCTAATTCTAGAGAGGAGGAACTAATTACAATGCAATTTCCTATAAACTTCAACTTAAACGATTAAAATGATTTGACATTTAAGGGAGTTTCTAGGAAACAAAGACCAAGCTGTCCTTAATGTGGCTTACAGTCACGAGTAACACCTCACCCCGTTCAAATTCTATTTTTGACAGCTCAAAACAAATTAACATTATATTTAACCGATTTGCTTCCAGATAAATGCCTAACAGGTCAACAAGTTACTGTCAATAGAACACTCTTAATTCTTAAATAAAGATGGAATTTCACACTTTGATCTTGCCCAATCCATCGGGGAATCAGAAAACATATACATAGAAAGAAATAACAAAGTAAACACGAAGCTTACCTTAGGCCCGACTATATGAACAAGAAAGCCACTGATTGCAAACCCAACTATAGCCCCAATGGATGCACTCACACCACACAAGCTCTGCATGTCACCCGCAAGAGAAGGATGACTTCTACTATTCTCTGTCACACAAGCATCAATAGTGACATCTGCAATGGCTACCCCAGTGCTCCCAGCTATGAGAGACAGCATGGCAAATGAAAGAGGTAAATTCTTACTCAGTGCTAGCATAAGCATGGAGATGACACCAACGACACCTGAAATCAACAAGGTAAGGAAAATTTAACAACTACACAGGAGAATTGTTTATCAACTACGCAGGAGATTTGCTCTCTCTCCCTCTGTGTGTGTGTGTCTGTGACGAGCATGTGAGTTATGCACATATGCAGTACATGGTTCTCAGGCTCAATGTATTTTTACCATGCAGTTGCCACTAGAATGAAGTAATGCTGGAGTAAGACAAATTCAAGAGATAAAAACAGAGATAAAAAAGTACAGATCTCCAGGCTGCAATTAAATCAACAAATCCTCTCCAATTTTTAATATCAGCTAATCTGTTTGGATAGACATCCATATCACTTTTCCTCTTGTTGCACAACTGAACCAGTATATACGATAAGACTATATGCATGAACAGAGTTCATCTACTTTCAGCACATACTAAATACTTCACTATGCTCTGGCTATAGCGGATTATCACATTCCACCTTCTTTGCAAAAAATTTTGCTATAACATTAATAATGCAGTATTTCAAATTCAAACAAACTACAATTAAACCATTAAACAACTACAGACTAATGTGCACAGTTTTGCTTGATTTTAATGAAAATTTCAATTTGTATGATTTCATCTGCCAGCTAATATCCTGAGCAAGAAATTCCAGCGCAAGAGATTACATACAAGAGATTATCGGAACCTTACCACCCGGAAATGTGACCAAATGGGTTAGATAGAGCTTGTGATTAACACGAAAAAGAAATGTCTCGAAAAACAGGGGAAGTCCAAGATACATAATATGCATAAGAATTACTAGTAAATAAACTGGCTATTCTTAATACTATATACAAACTTACCGGCAACAATGAAATAGGGCCGCCTACGGTAACCGCTAATGGGTACAACATCGGTGAGAAGACCCCAAAAGGGCTTGATAACCCAAGGAAGTTGAACAAAACCAAGATAGACCTGAGCTTCAGAAGGCTGTAACTTCTGCTCATCTTTCATATAATACAGCATACTAACCTTACTTAGCCCAACTGAAACTCCCTGATTGATTCCATATACAATCATCACCCCCAACACAAAGCTCCAGTGTAACTCCTTCCCAAGCATTTTAAACCAATAAACCCCACTCATCATTAAACCCCAAAACCCCTCTTTTGGTTTCGTCCCTCTCGAAACTTGTTCATTAACCTCAACTGCTTCTTCTTCTTCTACCTCTTTCATACCTCAACACTTTTTTGGAATCTTGATGATGCCAAACCCAGATCAAGAACCTGATCTTCTCGAAAATAGAGACACCCAGATATAAATTACTCGGGTTCTGCCAAAAATATGTGAAACCCAGATCAAAAATTAGTCTGCTTCTTGCAAAATTAAGTGAAACCCAGATCACAAATCTGCAAAAATCGAACCGTAACCTCACTTAATCGAACCATACACCCCTAATTTCTTGAACTGGGTTACACAAATTTCTTCAAGATAACAATAAATACTGATGATGATGATAAAAATAATCAACGCGAGTCTTCTTATTTCGTTTTAATTGGGGTAGGTTTATGGAAGGAAGGTAGAATGCAAGTTCTTACATAATCGAGAAAGAAAATTTTAGAAAAACATACAAGGCGGGGAGACAAACGCGCAGTTTCCATTATTTAACTAATTTTTCAGATTTGTAAAAACTCTCACCGACTCTGTGATGTGGAACGTTATAAATAGAAAAGTCGGTATTGAGTCTAGTGCCACTCAAGCTATTGCTACTTCCAGATTGATTACTCCTTTAGGTTATGGTACAGTGCCATGTTCCAGTGGTACGTTGACCTGGCAGCAGGAATATTAACAGGTGAATATTCAAAGTGTCATCATTTGTTCAGATCATCTAATTTCAAATTACTCTATTGACCAATTATCTTATGTAACCCATTGACCAATTACATCTAAACTTGTGTTTCACATCCTTTTCTATCACGTATCCATTTTTAAGTTTTAGATATTTTAATGAAAAATAATTTTAAAAAGGCAAAATTATTATTATTATTATGTAATAATTATATAGATTTTGCTTTGGCTTTCATAAACTTGGAATCGAGTTTCTCAGTCTTAAAATAAGATAAATGTTTATGCATCTTTGCTACTTTTTTGTACTTAAAAACAAATTGAGATCAAGGTATGAGTTTTCCTTTTTAGATTCAAAGTATTTTTTAACTTTCAATTGTCAGAAAACAGCTCAAAAATTACTAGAAGAAGTCCACCGTAATTATTATGGTAAGCTTTTATACAAGTAGGTGGTATGTCTTGGCTGTGACTTGAGAGTTTTTTTTCGTCCCAACATTTTTACTTTGAAAAAATGAGCGAAAGAAGTTGAAAATCAATTTTGTTGTGACATTTAAGTTCCGTTTGACATTTAAGTTCTGTTTGACGCTGTCTTTTTTTTTTTTTTCCAGTCAAATATAAAGTTGAACTATTTCTTGTTCTTATATATTGAGTTAACAAAATAGTGTTTGACACCTCAAGTCAAATCTATCATTTTGTGGGTCAGAAAAAAATTAAAAAGACATACTTTTATTTCAGCTCAACTCAAACTCATAAAATAACATTACCATTACTTCAATCTCCACCTTATTTTTTTTGTAAAAACTATACCAAACAGACCCTCAATGTTACAATTTATGTTATAAAAATCTTAATCATTCATTCTAACTAAATCAACGTTAAATAAATCATTATTAAATTTAATTTATGTTTTTGTCCCATGTATTAAATAGTACTTCCATTGTTTTAAAATTAGAGATACACATTCTTTTTTTAGTTGTTTCAAAATTATAGATATATATTTCTATTTTTTGACTATAAAATATAATGAAATTTCTTAAATATTATTCTAGGATTATAAAAAATAATGAAATTTCTTAAATATCATTCCACAATTTTACTACTTCCATAAACTTTATTCCATCCACTACTTGGTAATTTTTATCATAATACCAAATATTATTAAACAATATGATAATAATAATATATTTTTAACATAAAAATTGTAATTTTAGAAACGTATTTCTAATTTTAAAAAAGAAAAAATATAACGCAAATTGTCACACGAACTATAACGGTGAGTCGACTTTCATAAGTTGGCGATGGGGGACTATTATTTTCTCCGGAAATCGATTAGGGCGTGACTCTGATTGTGGTTAAAAAATACTATCCGAAAGATGACCGCAAATGCAAAACTAAAACATTTAATTGCCATCTACGACCCACTCCAACTAATAAAGTTCGGAGAAGTTGCTGAATGGAAAGCTTGATTAGCCCATGTCCTTCTAATATTTAGGTCCATGTGTATAGGGGACTAATGGAGTATCAATTTTGGTGCAACTAATGTATTTTGTAGATATTGAAACTTTTGACAAAATTTTATCCAAAAAAGAAAGAAATAATTTTTTTAATTAAAGAGTATTAAATTTTTATATATCAATTTACGGGATAGAGTTCAATATTAAATTAACTGTATACAAAGTTAGAGTTTGATGTAAGCCCATTTCACATATTTATATTCGGGAAGCAATAAATTCAACTGCGGGTTTACAAAATTTCGATTTTTTTTTTCAATTTGTAGAAAAATAAATTCAATCTAGAAAATAAAAAATTTAAGTAAAACGTGAGAAATACAGAAGGCGTATGCGTTAATTATATTTTAGTAATCATCAGTCACGACTATTATTATTTTTAAGCAGCATACGAGTAAGCAATGAATTTCATAGAACATTGAAGAATTTTGATACCAGTTATCACCCTGAAATGACAATTGCCAATTATAAATGAACTAGTAAATGATCACTAGTCTTGAAGCACGAACTCAAACTAAAACTACAGAGGGTACAATTAATTTTTTAGTTAATTCCAAAAAAAATTAAAAATAAGTTATCTATTAATAGTTTAATATAACACCATAATTAGTGTTACAACAACGTACGAAATAATAAAATACGAACTAAAAATGGATATCAGAAAAATTAGTTATGAACATGCGAGATGATTTAACTTTTCAGTATAGTGAGATGGCAGAGCTTTGAGGTTTTCAACTAGCTATGTTAACGGATGGTTATGGATGGAAAAACTATTCTTAAATTTTATCCGTTAAAATTATATAATTTCTTAAATTTGTTCCGTCCTATTAATGTTTTTATCAAATTCGTTTCATCTCCGTCCCGTTACTCAATTTTTTAAATTTAATTTATTTATTTTTTCCCTTTTTTTTTATATTAATCTCTTACAAAATCTTCTAAAATTATTATAAAATATACTTTATATATAAATGGGTCAGAGTCGGAATTAAATAGGATAAGATGGTAAATCTCATATCTTACCCTAACTCTATAAACTTCAAATAATCGGGTCATATTAGTACCGGAATGGCAGAATATTAACGGTTCGAGTGAAATTGACATTTCTATTTTTAACATTAAAAAATGATCGACCAAAACGAATTAAAAAAAAAATCATATAGAGCTCGTGCCCAAAAATAAAAGAATCCTAAATCGCTATAAAATGTCCATACGCAGTTTCACTAGCATCGTTTTGTATGTTTAATCCTAAACAGAAACATTTAATAAATAGGAAGAGTTTATTTCATGTATTACCTTATTAATAAATGTGTCCACCATAATTGACCAAATCTTTACATATTCTAATTTGCCAATGGCCCCATATCTAGTTTAGATTTACTTATAGAGCACAACTTACCAACTACACTTTTCACAGCGACGTGCACATAAAAACACACGCACAACCACACCCACTTTTATTCTTATGTATGATTTAAAATAAATTAAGCTTTATAGATCGAGAGTACAAAGTTTTTATGTCACATCGTAATATCGGTCACAATTTGGAATGAAATTCTGGATCAATAAGGTTTTTTTAACAAAGTTTTTAAAATACAAAAAATAACTAATTATAGTTATATATAAGTATAATATTCTATCAAATTATGTTATATAAATGTATGTCAATAAAAAAACTTAAAGCTCAAGTGTCATATTATGCATTTACCTTAAAATAAACTTAGCATATGTGTATGTCTATAAATATGGTGTTTGGTTACAATGTATTTTAAAGGTTTTGTAGCACAGTTTTTTAGAATGTATGCAATAGTCCTTCCGTACTAAAACGTTTTTAGCGCCTACAAATACTAGTATAAAAAAAAAAATTAAGAAGGGTATATGATATTTTTGATTATTTGCCAGTAAATGAAGCCGCCTCGTCAAAATTGATCAGCTGATTGAATCGTAGTCAGCTATAGCTAGGCGATAGAGACAAATTTTGCATAATTTTCTACTTCCAATATTATTTTTTTGGAGATTGATATTGTTAAAGTTTCTATTGAATAATGTTACATTTATTGATTCTTTTAATGGCAAAAGTCATAATAATGCTTAATTTTTTCACTCTAATAATATTAACACTTTGTTTTGTTACAAAAAGTTTAAATGAAGGATTCTATTCCGATTCAAAGTCAGGACATAAGAAAAAAAATTTCCAGTACTATCGTTAACATTTCTTTAGCGAGTTTTAATGATAATTGATTCTCACTAAAATCGTAAAATAAATTAAATGGTTTGAATATCATTCGGTTGAGAAATTGATTTGAATTCGGTGTAAAAGAAATTCAAGATGACGTTTAACTCAATAGCTATTGAATTCGAATTTTATTTTAAAATCAATATTACTCTGCTCGATTTAAACTTAAACTATCATTATCGAAAAAAATGTCCGTCATTAGTTTACTTTTAATGTTATGCATTGGCGGGCGGCCCGCCACCTGAGTAAGAAGTGGAAGTTGTGTGCTATATCATACGTGATGTATCGGGACTTCATTATTTCCGCACACTGTAGTAGTGGGTGCTCCATTCTATTACTTCAATAAAAATAGTGTTGAGAGTGTATAGTTTACGAAGTAGTACAAAAATAATTTTTTTTTATATAATAATATTATACTCTCTTCATGTTTAAAAAAGTATGTACGCGAATAAATTTAGAGTTGGAAGAGAGTTTCAAGATCTTCGTACTCATGCATTAATTAATAACTCCCACATATACATTTGTATATATATGTGTCACTCTTACCACTTTCATTCTAAAATGCATAACATTTAAAAATTTTTTTACATAATTTTAGGTAAAATTTAGTACATGTTAAATATTTTATATAATTATAATTTTTACATCATATTAATCTTTATTTAAAATATTTTTGATTTTTAATTTTTATTTTTAAAAAATAAAATATTTAACATATATGAAAATTCATCTAAAAATACGTGTAAAAAGTCAAACGTCATGAATTTTAAAATTGAGGAAGTAATATATTTTAGGTTATAAAATATTTAGAATTTGATGAATAGATACATTTATACTTAGACTGCGTTTGTTTCATTAAATGTCTGAATCTGAATAGATTTATCATATGTGAATTTATTGAATCAGTCAAGTTTTTATGTCTAAATCTGAATATAAATTTAATTATTTATTTAATATTTTATATTAAATATCTGAATTAATCTATTTTATTATTTTATATAACCTTATTTCATTCGGCTTCATTTTTCTAGTTTATTAGATCCGAATAAAACTAAATTCATTAAGAGATAAGTAAATAACTAAACAAATGATATAAAAAAAAATACAACATCTAAATATATTCAAATTCTTAATCTGCCAAAATATATTAAGAGGTATGTTACCAATACATATAACAAATTACGGTACTACCTTGAATCTTGATCTGCACACCCATACATTGCTAATTTATCAAGTTCTCTCGATCTCCAAATCTCTACTATAAGTACGTTGTTTATGCCTCACGTAGACATAATATCTCTAGCAACATTTATGACTTTTAAGGGCTAATACTAAAATTGAACTTGGACTGACGATATTAAAATATTAGTAACTGTGAAAGTGTGTTCCGTTTTTTTATGAATAAGATGTTTGTTCTCGGGTACACGTACTGGGATTTTAAAAAAAAAAATATTTTTTCAAGAACTCTTCTATAATAATTATAGTGTAAAATAGAAGAGGCGTGCAACTTTAGTAATATAGAATTTCATTCCAAACTGAGATAATATAAAAGTATATTGTCTCTATTCAACTTAAGTCACGATTCACTAGCAAGTGAATATATGCATCCATCAAACATGGTGAATTTTGTCAAAAAACAACTTCGTCGTTAAGTTTTCATGGATTGGCTAGCTGTAGGTTAGTCAAATACATGCACTTTTTATAAATGAATGTGGAGTGTGGACTGCCTAATTAAGTGGCAAATGCAGCACACCGCCAATATATGAACAATTCACTAGCCCGGCAGGGGAATTTATATTTTTACGAGGTACTTTTACTAATTAATTAATTAAATTTTTTTTTGGATATTTAGAGGAAAAGGGCTAGGTAATAAATTAAATCTGAAATCCTAAAATTTAAAATAAACCAAAACTCGCATAAGCAATTCATGATTAGTGTGTGATATGACGACACTTGAAAAGATAAATCAATTTCTATACATTTATGTTCTGATCAACACCTTTCATCAGTTTTCCTCTAGTGGGACGTACGTAATGTATAAAATTATGATGTTTAGTTGAAATTCTCTTGGATTCGTAACCAATAATAAGCAAATTAGTTAATATAATAAATAAATAAAATTATTGATGTATTAATTTCCAATTCCTTCCTAATTCTTGGAGGTCCAATCGAATTGCTACCGCACAATGTAGTTTTTAAATTTCTAAAAGTTTGTAACTAAGAGATGAAACTCATCTTCAAATAGAATAACAGCTCCCCTTATCAATTGCGATAAACTACAATTTTAAAATGTATTTTTTCTGCTCTTTGCTATTCGGTCGCACAAGATCGCTCCGTCTAATCATTTGCTGATTTTCCTCAACCAATATTTTCCTTTGAGTTTTTAAATTAGAGAAAACTTGTAACAAAATTTATTTATTTTGTGAAACATTAAAGTTAAGATGGATTTACGTTTTCTATATAAATTGAGAGTACGAGTTTTGTCAGTTATTTTTTAATGGATTAAAAAATTCTGTGTCCTATCCTAATCTCGAGAGTGTCCCAAAATTAAACTTTAATTTTTAAAAAGAAAAGGCAGATTAGTGGTAATTTACCTCGGAAAAATGGTACCACGTGAAGCTGACAAAATAAAAATAAATTCAGTAGTATGGAATAATAAGAGTAGTACTGGTTCTTTTAACCGTCTTACCTATAAGTACCATGTCTCCGATCATATACTGCTACTCTCTCAATTTTCTTAAAAGGTAAAATTTGTACTATTACAACAACGGACATTCTTTTGGTCCTAAATATAAGATCAAAATAAATTTTAAATTCTTCTACACAAAAAATAATTTTTTTTTAATATATAGATGATAAAAGTACACTATAAAATGATATATAAACATCATCAATTCGAAATAACCAGTTACAGGAAAACTATCGTATATCTTGTAATGTTCGAGATATAAACATATGATATGATATTTGTAAAATAATTATGTTTGAGATATAGACATACGAATTAAATTTGAAAGTTTTATCACCAAAAAGATATACAAATAAAAATTTAATTTGTTCTTGTAGATATATAATTTTTAACGTACAATTTTTAAATCACTGTACAGTTTCTAGAGATACCAAAAAAATGAAAATTCATAAAAACTAGCATGAATGCAACTATCGATTGTGATATAACGAGACTTGCGTAGATAAATCAATTTCTATGTATTTACGTTTTAATCAACACTTTTAAATCGATAGCTTTCTGTTTTTCCTGTAATGGACATAAAACAAAAAAAGAAAATTGGTGTTTAGTTGGTAGAACTGACAAAACAGAACTCTGAAATGTGATTTTCCTATGTTTTTGAAAATTAAAAATCTCTAGGATTCGTAACCAAAAAGTAATCAGTAACAAAATTTTGTTGACGTAATCAATTTCCAACTCTTTTATATATAGCCATCTCCCCCATTGTTCTCGGAGGTCCCAGACTTATTATGCACACGCACAACTTCCTCTCTCTACATTCTTCTCTCTCTCTCTCTACTTTCTCTCTCTGTATCTTCTGTGTTATTGGACTTAGTTACTAATATTGTAAGCTAGTCGAGTTTGATGGCTAAGCAATCGAAAAAGAAACACACTACTAGTGCAAAAGAAGCCAGTAGCGGCGGCGGCAGTGGTCTCATTTGCAAGAAAAAGCGAACGCGGAAGAGCGTAACACGAGACTCCCCTCTTCAACGCAGCTCTATCTACAGAGGTGTCACAAGGCCAGTGCTTCTGCTTCAACAAACTTCGCTACTATCAGTCATGACTCTTCACTTTTAATTTATTTTTTTATAACGGGAATTCTAGAATTAAAAGGTTGCAGTCAAAACGATTGTATTTTTATGATTAGTAGTAATAATTGATAATTGAGCCACACTTATTGCTCTGTCAAAAATATTAGTGTTTAGTCAATTTCAGCCGTCTATTTTTATTTTTTTTAATAAAATTTTGATCTCACACACACACACACACACATATATATATATATGGGTGTGTCAATTTATGATATTTGCAGACACCGGTGGACGGGCAGATATGAAGCTCATTTGTGGGATAAAAACTGCTGGAATGAGTCACAGAGCAAGAAAGGAAGACAGGGTATAAACTAATTAATTATGCAATACCTTTCACATTCCCCTTTTTTAAGTTCATTGTTTTTTTTTTTCTGAAAAATATTTGTGATTGAATCATTTTTGTTGGTTTGATGATATCGGCGGTGACGTTGAACTCCAACCAAAATTGCAGTTTATTTGGGTAAGTTTGCGTATTATTACGAAATTATTTGAAATTGTACGGTATGAAGGAGTACTTAATGATCGTAGAGATGTTAATAAATAAATAATGGAGTAGTGAAATTCATTAATGGGTGTTTGGCGGTTAATGAAAAACAGGGGCCTACGATGAAGAAGCGGCTGCAGGGCGTGCTTATGATTTGGCTGCATTGAAGTACTGGGGACAAGAAACCGTTCTCAATTTTCCGGTGAGTACCGTTGTAAGCCGAGATCGGTCGCATGTCGGCGGAATTTCTTTTCGCTTAAATTTTTTGTAAAAAAAAAATAATTAAACATTATAATAATATATAATTTCGTTAAACAAATATTCCAACTAATTTATTGATTTTCAATTTTAATGTTGAAGCTATCAACTTATGAAGAGGAGATGAAAGAACTGGAAGGGCAGACAAAAGAAGAGTACATTGGATCACTAAGAAGGTATTATATATACAGTATATGGTTATATATGCATGCACTTAGCACTTAGCCACTGACAAATTACGATTACCCTGTTTTTTTTCCTTTTTCTTTCTATTAAGACTGCTTTTAATTAGTTTTTAATCAATTTTGAATGACTACATACGAATTTGTACCAATCTACTTGCAGAAAAAGTAGCGGTTTTTCTCGTGGTGTTTCTAAATATAGAGGTGTAGCCAGGTAATATACATACATACATTCTACTAAATGCAAATTACAATTTAGACATTGTTGTCAAAAAAGTTGACAAAGTATTTATTAATGTTTTTCAAAAATCAATAAGTTGGTACAACTGATAAAAGCATTTCTCATTTTTACTTAGTTATCAGCATATTCGGTCTCATTAATATAGACAATCAATAGAATAATTCTTAAATATTGAAAGCGAGAAATTTTCTTTTGTGGCCTACTAACCTTTATTGCCATCAATCTTTTCAAAAATAAATAAATTATTACCATCAACAAATATAGCTGGGTTTGGCTGGCATACAAAAGAACTGATGGTGTTGTGTGTGTATGATTGAAGGCACCACCAGAATGGCAGATGGGAGGCTCGTATTGGGCGCGTCTTTGGAAATAAATATCTCTATCTCGGCACTTACGGTAATTTTTTCTTTTCATCTTTCTTCGTTATATACCTCTCTACTCTACATCTATTCAAACCCAAATCAACTAATTTTATTATATAACTATAATTATACACACCGCGTAAAAATAGAGACAATGAATAATGTTGATGAAATCGGTCATAAAAATTAACTTGATATAAAGAGTGGAAAAAAAAATTGAATCTTATGATGAGTATAAACAGTTTATTGATAAAATAAAAAAAGAAATTGAATATCATAATTAGAGTAAATAAGTGAACTGTCGACGAAAATAATTAATTATTTAATTTTTTCTCCATAAGAATATTCCAATTCTTTCACTTCTTACCCTTCTCTATCTCTCATCTTGAGTTCTTGACCCCTCCACCAATATATAATTCTCCATATTTTTAATTTGACGGTTATAATTGAACATATATTCATACTTTTTTTTCTTTTCTTAATCTTCAAAATTATAATTGCATCACATTTATTGTTAGATTGGTGTGTTACTCATTGCGGTATGAAACAAAATTAGTTATATTTATTTATCCATCTAATCATATGTTCCTTTTTGAATTTAAAAGTACAATAATAACCTTCATCCACAAATGGCAATATGATAGAAATTAATTCGCTATATATGGCCTTACTGAAATAATGATAGATCAAATTATTGGCCATCCACCAAGTGATTCATGAAAGGCTGAACTGCCACACCAAAACATCCCATCAAAATAAATATTTGTTTAATTATCTCATTCGTCAGTATTATTTGTTACAGTGCAGAAAAGAAAAATAACAAGTCATTGACCAATTCGTCCACTAATATTTTTACTGCACATTAACACGTAACAGGACAATACTACTCCTTCAAAGAAAATGAACACTCGTGAACAAGTTCATTGAGTTATTAAGAATCTCACTTTAACGTATAAAAATATATATTACTAAACATTATAAAATTCACGCAATCCATGAGAATATAAAGATTAACAACTCTGGTATCCATAGTATTTAATATTATACTGATATTCTTTTTAGTTGTCACTCAAGTAATCTTATATACATAGATTTTTTCATGTATATGTTGTAATATTAAATGGACGCAACAGGCAATTTTCTTTTAATATATTTTCTCTCTTTCACACATACAGTTAAATTTCGACTTTTTAATAAATATTAATATTATACGTTTTACTGTAAATTACATGTACAAATAATAAGTTTTCTTATAAAATTTGTTATGAACATTCACTTAAAATAAAATAACTATATTTTAATTACAAAATTAAAAAAATATAACATTATAATAAAAAAATTATACACGCCTTTTGAGACCGGGAGAGTACAATATTGTTATAACTACAGTACCAACTAAATGAAATTAGTTTACATATAATTTTAAAATACAATCACTTAAATTCACAAAACTCTCCTCGTACTCAATTTTTTTTCTTCTTCTAAAGCTGATTTATCTGTCTAAAAGACTCTCTTGTCAAAGTCGGAAAAAAAAAAAAAAAGAGGTGGGCTAGTAAATGGAATATATTTCTTTAGATAACCGACGACCTAATAATAGATCACCAACCTCCAACTTCCAACCGCTACAATCTGCTGTTCAGTAGCAGCTCTACTCAAATTCCGTACGCATTCATTACGTTAAGTCCTTCCAACGAAAATATTCGGCCAATTAATATCTTACAAAACCGTTTGTTTTACGAGTTTTTTTTTCCGGTCATGTTTAGGGCGAATTCCATATCTTAAATTACTGACAATAAAAAGATTTGATGAAAATATAAATAAGTAATTATTTTTATCGACTGTCACCTATTCATATTTATTTATATTTATCATGTGACTTTTTTTTATCTTCCATATATCATGTTAATTTTCCTATAACAAGTTAATTTCTATAACAGTTTATATATACAGTCAATTACATCCGACATAAATAATAATTTTAGGAGTAGGATTTATCATATTTCCAATTTCTTTCTGAAATTAATACTCTGCACTATGAAATATTTGACGTGTAGCCACTCAAGAGGAAGCAGCGACTGCCTATGACATGGCAGCTATTGAACACCGTGGACTTAACGCCGTTACCAATTTTGACCTTAGCCGTTATATCGAGTGGCTACGACCCCCCGATCAAACCAACGTTTTAAGCCCGACCGACGTCGTTCAACAAATCTCCGACCCTCAATTTGACAATGATAATCATCAAGATTTTGGTTTTAGCTTTCTTGATATCGAAGAAAGTTCCAACTCCACCGAAACAAATCTCTCTCCATCACGCGCCGCCGCCAGCGACAGCACAACCGCATCGTCAACATTAGGGCTTTTGCTAAATTCCTCGGAATTCAAAGAAATGCTACAAGGGAGTACTTCCAACATTGACTGCCCGTTGACCCCGCCGGAGTCGTCGGAGCCACCACGCCGGAGTTTCCCCGACGATATTCAGACATACTTCGGGTGTCATGACTCGGGAAATTATGTCGATGAGGATGATATTATATTTGGTGATCTCAATTCATTTGAATTGCCTTTCTTCCAGTGTGAACTAATAGATGCGTGATCCAGAAATATATAAACTACGGCTGTTTATGTAATTTTTACTGTATTAATTTCTAGCTGATCTATTGAAATAGGGGGAGAGAGAGAACATTCCTCGTTCACTTTTCAAATTTAACTTGTCTCAGGGTGCGAGAAAAAAAATATAAAATATATAACGGAGAAAAACTGTCATTTATTTTTTATTTTCTATTATATATATTTATGAGGCCAAGAAAAAAAAATTATTATCAATGACGGTAACTTTTTATACAGTGATCTTCTATTTAACAAAAGATAAAAATTTATAAGATTATAATAGTTGTTAGTTCAAATTTTTTAATTAAAATCTCTTATGATACTAAAAGGATATATTTACGATGATTGTGACAATTCTTTGAATGTTTGCTACTTTTAAGTTTCTTGTCTTGATTATTTTCCAATAAAATATATTACTTTCACCATCATCACTGGTTCAATTAACCCTTATGCGTAAGAAAAGTTTTGGATCAGAAAATAAGCTAATATGACAAATTTAATAGAATACAATATTATTTGGGACACAATTAAGAATGAATGCGAAATTAAAATGTCAAAGTTTAGAGTAATTATGACATGGAGATAGATTTGCTCACATTGACACTTCAGTGCTTAAATGTTTCCTAGCATTTGTATAATGTTTCCTCCTTTCGTTGTCTGATGTTTAACCAAAACCACAAAGAAGACGATATTGACATGAATATGAATATGAATGAAGGTATTGCTCAACTGATAAGCTAGAGCAGCCACCCTAGTCTTAAATGGATGAGGCTTGACCATATCCAGAAATTATATCCGTGTGTTTCAATTAGTCAAAATAGATAATAGAAGCGAAAGTGGATAAAGAAAAAAATATTAATATTTTTTTAATAAATGATTTATATATTTTAGAAATCAAATAAGCATGATAAAAAGGTGTCCAGAGATAAAAGATAGGATATTCTATTGAAATAATGATGGGGGATATTAATTTGATTTTAAAAAAAGTAATTACTTTTTTGTGAAATCATAACTTCTATTATCTATCCATCTATATATCTATTACTACATATTAATTGACAAACCCAATTTTAAGGACCGAGTTCACTCTGTTGAGTCAATTTATTAACTCGATAAATTCGGTTTTTCTTTCCTTTTCCGTTTATATATATATATATATAT
>CM025785.1:2241319-2350972 GCA_014636745.2 Centella asiatica
ATAAATTATATATATATATATATATATATATATATATATATATATTACAATTAAGAAAATCTAAACAAATATAATTCTTATAATATTTCTTTTAAAAAAAGAGTGTGCCATGCACAGGTGCAACTCAATTTCAAGTATAACGAAAAGGGTTGGCGGAAGGAAGGTAATTTGTGTCAAAAACGAAAAGGGTGAAGTTTATTTCATTAAATTTACACTAAGGTGGTAGAGAATGTTTACTTTTCAAACAAGCATAGATTGAACAATTTAAGAGAAAACGAGAAAAAAAATCGTATGATGAATGAGGCAGAATAAAACATAGATCAAATTACAAAATTTGGAGGTACATGTTATAAGCTGTTCGTCATCCTTCTTTCTCTCCATCTTTTCTGAGGTTTAAATAATAAAACTTAAATACATAAATTATGATGGTTACATTATATTGGCTTGCCACCTCTATGTAGAATTAGGACTACCCTCCAATAAATCTTCTTTAAAAGAGGCTTCAGTGTACAAAAATTTTCAAAGAAGATGATTGGAGCACAACATTATACTAGAACAGGTCAATTTGTGTTGTGAACAAGGACTGAAGGCTATTCATGTTACATTGTGCAGCAAAGCTTTGAATCAATGGAAGCCAAACAAATGCAAAATGCTTGGTAACCAGTCAATGGATATCTGCAAATGAGTTGTACAACTTTCACAATTTCGTTCTAGTTAAAGCTAATGCTTAGTTACCAAAAGCTAAGTAAGAAAAAAATGTTAAATTAGTTCCCAAGTTTTGAAGGTTTGCTTTAGACCATTCTATACACAATTAATAGGTAATGATTATAATTGTGATATTTACCTGTAGTCCATCACATAGTTTGATTTCCCCACTCTTCCAAGTTGCAAGATTGCCTGCCTCCCATGCTTCTAAGTAGAGCAAGTACAAATTAACTTACGAAGAAAATATGCTAAACTAAGTTCATCTTTTAGGGGTACCATGATTTAATAAAAATGTTTGATAATGCAATAAACATCTCTAATCAATACATGTCAATCAGCACATGTAAAAGAAAATCCTCCAGACAAATGAACAAATTTGTGTCAAAATTTGATCATTGTACATGTTAAAAGCTTTACCAAATCTTTATATGGAAATCATTAGACATATTATTCAACAACAGTGAATAACAGGAAAACTGTCGGAAAATAGTAAGAGAATAACACACCTCCATTGTCAATTGAAAGTTCTTGACTGAACTCTGAATTTTTAGCCCTGATCTTCCCCTTCTTGATCTAAAATCTAACTCATATTGCTTTGAATTCTGAACCACAGTAAGAGCAAACAATAGACGAGTTAAAATATACAGAAAATTCATATAAACTTAAATGCAAGAAGTGAACTTCAAAAACTCACCTCATTGTACTGAGGAATCTTAGAAAATAGCGTATGTACTTTATCCAATTTCTCTTCCCAATCCTTAGGTAGTCCATTTATATGATTAACCTACAAGAGAAGCTACTCATAAGAAACCTTTTTTTAAGCAAACAAGGGCTTAGAAAACCTTGATTGTCTAAGATATAAAATCTATTAGAATCTGCCGTGGGCACCTGAGTTGTACTCTTTAGCTGCATAGATTGGTGTTTAGGTATCCATGCTTTCATGCTCCGGTAACTTCCCGACCAGCTGGTTACAGTGGGAATAAATCTGTAATGGGAATATTCAAATACATTAACTCTTAAATGTTTATGTTTTTCTTTATACATGTGCCCTATTTGTTTCAGCTTAATTTTTTGAATTTTTAGATTATGATAATTTAATTTACACTATTAAAATCTAAAATTTTATTCAAGTTGCCACAAAAGGGATCATAATATCAGAGCGAGAGACGTTACGTTACAGCAGCCAGTAGTTTAGAGTGTTTGGACATGGAATTCACACTACCACCCTGCAAAACATATGATTTAAACAAATTAACAGCCAATACTTGTCTCCAAGCCTGATTTCCAATTTAAGGGGAACATAGCTTACTACCTGATCCCATATATTGTACTTAGAGCCCATGAGGTTGGAAGTTACAATGCCAACAAAACTATCATCATCAGGACATAAAATTCCTTTTGTACTTTGAGCAACTATAAACTCAGATCTCCCATTATGTCTTTTATGACGAGCCACTGCAAGCTTTCGATTTTGTCGTCCATAACCCTCCTATAACATTGTGTAAACAATCACAAAGTCAATCATATAAGGATATACTCATAACAAATGACCACATTCCAGTAGTGCAAAGTTTGAATCGCACATTGTACTTCCAAAATCCTCAAATCATCAGAAAACAGTCAGTTATTCATAAATGTTGAGTTCAACATTAGAGACGGAGAAATGGAACACCATCCATCCAGATGTAAGTTTTGCTTTTTACAAGGGATGTTAAAAAAGAATATGTGATCTTTTTGAGATTATTGGGGTAAGAACCCAATAATTTAATCGATTTCCTGTGAACCTATTAATGTCTTGTGTCTGTATACACGTGAGTGCATCAAATAATATGACTTGTCTAAATTACTTAATTACAGAAGTATAGGCAAAGGGACTGATCTTTAACAGGTAAAGCTTACTTTTTTTAACATAAAATTACTAAAAAACAGAAAAAGAATGGTTAGGAAGGTGCTATGACAAAATTTTCATTGCCATGACTATCTGAAGTCCAACTGTTACAAAACACTATCTTGCTAAATAAGAACATATACTTCCATTTTCATCGAATAAGCATATAGGTAAGTCATCTAAACAGCATATCATAGAATAAGTCAACATCCATTTTCTGAAAATCTGGGATAAATTAGGCAAACTAAACACTCATGATCTATAGAGACCTTACATTGGTGTAAAGGGTGTATAGACTACCACCATGTAGTCCTTCTGGAAACTTTTCTTTCACTATAACACACGTGCACCTCCCTATGTCCATTGGCAAAGGCCTACACAGCAATGTCCTACAAAAGCACACAATATATAGCAGGTCAGTACCACCAAATCCCATTTCAGACAAATCTTGAGACATTTAAATTAAGCTATTTAGAGCAACCCAACTCCACGCTAGTATATTGGGATCAAAACAACATTTAAGTTCCATAAATTCAATATATATTCCATCTAAAATTTCAGGCACTATTGCAGTTCATGTTCCAAGGCCTGGAATTGAGTTGCCAAATTTAAGATTAATATTGAAAATAATACTCCGTAATGTTTACTCAAACCTGTTGGGAAGTGTAGTCCATGATGAAACTGGTGCAGCTTCAGAATCAGAATAATCCCAAATCTTTAATGAATTTGAGTTATCTGAATCAATGGGGTCCAGAATTTTCAACCCGAATTTAGAATCTGGTTCATTCATTTGCATACATAGCTGAAGTGATGATGGTTTCAAGATCCTAGCCTTCCTAGGCGACTTTTTCTGTTTCTGCAAACCACTGTTTGGTTCTGCATTTTCTTTGTCAACACGGATTGAATCTTTTTTCGTCTTATTGGGTAAAAATTCATTCTCTTTGTTGTCAGAAATCCGGCATATTTGAACTCCAAAGGAAACGCCGTTAGTGCTACCGCGGCAGCCTTCGCTGTAACTGCGGTTGTGCTTGAGGTCAGTGAGGGGATTCAAATAAAGGGAATTGTATGAATTGTTGTTCTTGTGTGAAGATTTCTTTGTAGTAGTACACATCATGAAACAAACAGAGGAGAACAGTGAGCTTGGGTTTATTATAGTAGCATAAATGAAAGTATGATGTTGGAAAAGATATAAAGATTTGGACTGGTCTGGGCTTTTTGAGTGAAGAGTTTGTGTCTTTTTGAGGGATGAGTTTTTTGTGATTTTTGTTCTTCTTGTTCTTCTGTTGTTTTTATTTGATGACTGTTGGGGTTGGTAGTATGTATGTATACAAACAGCAATTTGAATTTGAAATCTGCATCGGAAAGTGTGGTAGCTGTATGCGCGTTTTAAGCGTTAAAATTACGGTTTAATGTGGTTTGGCTGAGGTGAAAGCATTAACGGTAACTGCTGGACTTGAAATTTTTGTAGTGGTGTTCTTGTTTTGTTTGTTTGTTGGGCTAAGTGGGTTTTGAGATCATCTGGGAGTTGACTATGGATTTTGGAAGAGCGGGAGTAATATTTGAATATCGGAAGAAGTTATAGTGTTATACAGATGCGGTGGTCCAATACAGAGAATAGGGACCACTAGCCAGAATTTGCTGTGGATTCTTGCCCTTTAAATAAATTTCTACCCACACTATTTATCATGCTCTTTGGCAGTACGGAGTACTAGTTTTTCTAGAATTTAGCTCTTTTCCGGTAATTCCTCTATTTTTATTTAGTTATCCTTTCACATTTTTATACTTAATTTTAAGTGAATTTTTGTATATGTTAAATTTTTTTTTATTTTTAAAAAATTAATAATCAAAAATCTTTTAAATGAAGAATATGAATAAAAAATTAAAATATTTAACATATATAAAAATTCACTTAAAACTAAGGGTAAAAAAGTCAAAAGACAACTAATTAAAAAACTAATTAATTATCAAAAATCTTTTAAATGAAGTTTATTATGAATAAAAAATTAAAATAAACTAAAATTTTTAACATATATAAAAATTCACTTAAAATTAAGGGTAAAAAAGTTAAAAAGACAGCTTAAAAAAAGGAGGGAGTAGTTTTTTTTTTTTTTGTATTTCAAGGAGAAGTCAACATTATTTTTTAGTATCTTTTCACATTTTTATACTTAATTTTAAGTGAATTTTTATATATGTTAATTTTTTTTTAAAAAAATTAATAATCAAAAATCTTTTAAATGAAGATTATTATAAATAAAAAATTAAAATAAACTAAAATATTTAACATATATAAAAATTCACTTCAAACTAAGGGTAAAAAAGTCAAAAGACAACTTTAAAAAACGGAGAGGGTAGTTTTTTTTTTTTTGTATTTCAAGGAGAAGTCAACATTATTTTTTTATACTTCTCCTTTCATGTTTTTCAAAAATTGAACTTCTCTTTTTTTCATGCAAATTAAATATGAGGAATTATAATATAACACCAATAAATTTAATATTACTCCATTCGTTCAAAAATAATTGTCACTTCACATGTTTTTAAGTAAAATTTAGTACTGCATATTAGATATTTTATTTTATTTATTAAAAATATCTAATCAAAACTTCATACAAATAAAAAAAATTAAAATTTTATAAAATATATAATAAATACTTTTGAACGGAGATAGTATTATAGTGCGGATGATCTTCTGCACTAAGATGCTTTTGAAGCTGGCTCATAACAATTAATCAAAGGAGAGAAGGTTAGAGTTTTTGATAGTATATTTATCGAAATGATGGGCTACCAGACCTCATAAACCATTCAGCTAATCCACCTTAGAAGCAGTTAAGAATAAGAATGTCATATGAAGTCAATATTGGGACAGGTAGGAGAAGAAAGAAATAAGAAGATAAAAAGAAGGATAACAGAAATAAACCCACAAAGCATATTGTTTTAATCAAGAAAAAATTATAATCCAATTTTATAGGGGTTAAATTCCATAAGATGAAGATGACAAACACCTAATAATAACCTAACCAATAATCAAATAAATAAAAACTTCTAATTATTATCCTCCTACTAAATGTTTTCAACAATCATATGCAAACATTTTTTCATACTCGGTCCAATTTTAAAGTATCATTTGTACAAATAAAAATCTACGTCATAGCATATACACATATATAGATGAAGTGAACTCAGAAGAAGTTATAGAAGACAATTTTAGAAACTGTTGTGACTCTAGAATGACAAAGATGTGATTGCATCATAGTATGCACACATATTTTTTCGTACTCGGTCCAAGTTCGAAGTATCATTTGTACAAATAAGAATTCCCGTCGTATCATACACACACATATAGATGAAGTGAACTCAGAGAAAATTATGGAAGATAGTTTTAGATACTGCTGTGACTCTAGAATGATACAAATGTAATTGCATCACAGTATGCACACGTACTTCTTCGCACTCGGTCCTAGTTCAAAATATCATTTGTACAAATAAGAATTCTCGTCGTATCATATACACACATATATAGATTACGTGAACTCAGAGGAAGTTATGGAAGACAGTTTTAGAAACTGCTGTGGCTCTAGAATGACACAAATGTGATTGCATCACAGTATTAGGATATATAATACATATATAAGAAAAATGTGTGCGTGTACGTGAGAGAGAGAACGCATCTACTATGCTGGGAATAACACAAGAAAAGGTAAATGAACCTTAAAATCTCTATACAATCTTATCACCTGGGCATAGACAAATGCTGATGATAATTCCAATTGCAGCATAATTAGCAGTTCTTCATTTTGTGTATAAGTTACAACCAATATTGACTGTAGTAATTACTTGATCCATTCTCCAGACATCATCGAGTAAATTTTTCTGGTTCTCTGCATTTTTTTTTTTTGGGTGAAGAGAGATAGCAATTGACTCGAGATTTATTGGAAATGAAGGCATTAACTAGCTGCAAAATCGAAATACTAACCAGAGTGTACCGCTTTTATTTCCCGTGTAGTAGCATCAGCTGACATTAATGGTTTGATAAAGAACTGTACAAATCTAGAATTAAACCAAATGAAAAATACTGGTTAGCAGTTCTTCAGAAAAAAATGAGAATGAATCTCATACATTTAAACTTGATCTACGTATCCAAAGCCTCCAAAGAACTATCAGCATTAACATCGAAGTAATAGTTGGTTTGCTCAGAAGATGTAAAAGCATTAGTACTGCCTCCATGCTATTAATCGAATTAGAAGGCACATCGACCAAAACAGAACGGAAAGACTATTGAGTTAGCAATATCTGAAATCGTGATTACTCTAAGAAAAACAGTATGCATTACATCTTTGTCATACAAACTACTATATATAACATGTTTGATTGAGTAAAATGAGACCCTTGAGATAAATGTCCTCCAAATCTATATTATTTAGTTTTTAGACGATAAATTCAAAATTAATATAAAGATTAAATTAGGAAAAGAGAAACAGAAAATGAGGACAAATATAATATTTCACGACAACCGGACCACCATATACATCTAATACAGCCATCCACTATATTGATGAAATTCCTTGCTTTGGTAACCGAAAGAAAATCTTCGTATAAACTTTCCGATTCTAACATTTTACACACATACGAAATATAAATATACCGGAAAGACAACGATAATATGAAAGAAATCATGTTTCTTGTGGATTTCATGTGAAGCAGGATAAACTCTATATGCAAAATAAACGAACAAATTCTAATCTCTTTCAAGAGTTGAAAAATAATGAAGGTTTTAATTGCAGAAATTAACACTAGATCAGCTAAAATGTTTCAAGAACGAAAAACACCCTAATGTTGATTTACAACTCCGAGAGAGAGAAAAACAGAAATTTCTTAATATATCATTGGCATATGATATCACTAATGATGAACAACAGAGGGCAGAATAAATTGCATATCTAAGTAATATACAGAAGTACCTCTCTATTGTACTTAGAGTAACTGTCCTCCAATGGATATTTTTCACTGGCATAAAACAGCATATGCTCTGCAATGCATCAAATTCATTATGAACATGTTAATGAAAATATAGAAAATTAACATTTTTTATTACTTCATGTAACAAGTTCTGATGGATAACTTAAGATAACATTCACCCTTCTAGTTCTTTCTGATGGGAAGGAGAGAAACATTTGGCGCGCGCACACACAGACATTCTGAATTGAAACTTTTAACAAGTGAAACAATTAACATCAAGCATCAAGTTCACAACATGAACCATTAAAGTTACCATATTTAATTAGGTCACACATCATATTTTATAATAAATCTAGAAGAACAGAAATAGAAAACCAGAAATAAACCCAATATCTCCAAAAGTCTATAACAGAAATTTTTTAATATAAATTCCCTTCATTCAATCCATGACTCTAACAAGTCGTTCATTCTTTCCCATTTGATTCATCTGAAAGTCACCGGATAGACGACCACATGAACTACACAGCCTATAAAAGTGAAGTGCATGAAAGTACAAACGCAGGTCGAAACAATAACATCCAGAAACACAAAAGGTTGAGAAATTGAAACAAGAAAGGCAAAACAAAATAAAAGAAACCTGGCATATAAAAATTAACAAGCTAAAAGGCTTAAAAACAGAGTCAACAAGTCAATTCAAAAGAACTAACAACACAAAACCAACGAATTTAGTTTCCGGTTTTTAGAACCAAACAGATTTTTATGAAGAAAACTAAACAAATTCGTAGGCAAATCAATCGCAAAAGCACGCAATAAAACAGTAATTTAATTTATCAGAAGAATAAGAAGCGATCACCAAGTAAATGCGCGAGCGAGGCCTTCAAGACCCTTGGCGTCGCTAAACGATCCCACACAAGCATTCATTGAAGCAGCACACTGAAACAACAAAGCGCGTGAAGAATTTCATCAGATTATCAAGCAATCGTCAAATAATAGAAAACGAAATTAACCTTATCAGTTTCAGGATCACCTATGAGAAGAACTTGAAGATCGTTTTGTAAGACTATTCTTCGATACAGTCTCTGATCATTGCGAGGATTTAGTATCTCTATCTCTCCTTCTATCATCCCTCCCATTCTCCCAGTTTCTACTGTAACGAGACGACTACCGAGCTGTATTTATAGTGGCGGGAGGCTAACGGTGTAGTAGTGTTACTATGACGGAAGAAATTAACGGTACAATAGCGTCAGGTTTACGAAGGATATTACGGTGTAATAGCGTGAGATTTACGAAAGATATTAACGGTCACATTGCGTAAGATTTACGAACGAATGTAATTAATTGTTGCGCAAGCCGCGTTCTAATGTTTATAAATGCCATGATTTGAAGATTTTATAAATGTCTGAATAACCGTATTAAACAATTTCTAATAAAAAAGTACAAAAAATTAAAGTAATATAAAATATAATAAAAAATAAATAAAGACAGATAATTAGATATTATAATTCTTGTATTATCTCAAAAAAATAGGTAAAAATTATAATTATTTGGTTTGGGGAAAAAAATAAAGTAATATAATTAGATATTTCAATCAAATAGTAGAAAATCAACTAACTCTAAACTACTGAAATAGGATGTCATTGACTATGACAAATATCGCCAGTAACTTCTTTTAAATTAGTCAAAGGAAATAAAAATGTGAATAGGCAAAATAACACAATGGTGAAAATAGGAAAATTTTTGCAATTAGTAAGAACAACGAAAATGGAAAACAATTGTCATCGACTCAAAAAATACAATTTTTCTACCAAAACTAGCAAAATATTTCTAAAGGGAAATATTACATTTAATGTACTTTCATCAATATTTGCGAAACTCTTAAGTATGAATACGATAATGTCATGTTAATAAGTCCATAATTTATATATTTTACCACCTTAATTATGCTCAATTTATTATTATTATTAGATTATTTATTGTTTTTATTTTATTTTGCAGGAAATTAAATTAACAAAAGAGTTATGTGAAAAGATGACTTCCCAAGATACAATTTGAAAATTTTAAGACTCTTTCAAGAATGAACCTGACAAGTTGAAGAAATCTCTACTATTTGAAGTGATAAACTGATAGAGATTGGATGATATCAAAAGAGTTCAAGAGATGAAGTTGGAAGAAACTAAATACATTCCAAGTGATAAAATTTAGAGTTTTTATATTTTAGGAATGTATCTAGTTAAGTCTATAAATACTTGTACAATTAGAGGCTAAGGGAGTTAGATTTTATTTAGAGAGTTTTCTTATTCAAGTTTACACTTTTTCATTCGTTTTTCTACTTTTTTTTCCTTCAGCCGTCTATACATTATTTTTCTTATTGCTTCTATTCAATTACCAATTATTTCGTCTTTTCTTCTATTATAGCTTTATATTTAAATATACGTCACAATGATTTTCTATTTCGTTATTACTGTCTCTCTTAATTATAATTTATTTATGTTTAAGTTAGTTTAAATTATTCCGTTTAAAATATTCATATCATATTTATTGTTTTATTTATGTTATGATTAATTACACAATTTCCTCAATCGTTACGTTTCTATTTCGCCTGAGTTAAATATCAAGAATATTAGAATTTTCTAATCTCTGTGGATCGACCTGTACGAGCATTGATACTACAAGGATCTGTGCACTTGCAAAAATTATACATATCACATGTCTATACAGAGGATAAGTTAAGAAAAACTAAAAGACCAGATGCGAAAAACAACAAAATCTTGGTATTTATAAATTAATAACTCTTGTCTTTTAAGAGTTCTCAGTTCTCACATACTACAATTAATTTCTTACATTTGATTAAACCATTGAACTGGGAAAGAGAAAAGAGGGAATATATTTCTTTTAAAAAAACTTGTTTTGAGGATCATGTTTCCAAAGTTCCAACCCCATTTCAATAAGCTTCATTTTCTAAACTTATATTTTCTACACATTTCAATAGTGTTTATTCTCCCCATCTTATCTTATTTGCAACCATTTTAACTTGCATAATTATTAAGTAAAAGGAAAAATTCAAAAAAAGAAAATGTTGTGAATGAACTGAGATGAAAGTAGTAATATCTTTGTCTAAGAAAAAACCTTTTGATGTCTAAAACTATATAATGTATATCTATTTTTAACTTACATATTTTTTGTAATTGTTTGTATTCCCCCTTTTTTTTATTTAATATGCATGCCTAAATGTTATCATTTGAAGTACAAAATATAGGATTTGAATATGATACTTATTAATCATTGATTTTATAAGGCACACATTTGAAGTAGACTAGTTACTACTTCGTAATAGACAATGGAGGGAGTAGCTCATTGAATAGAAATACTGAGTGTGTATCAATAACGTTTATTCTCTTCATTATGTCTCATTTATAATCATTGACTTAGTACACTTATTAAGGAAAAGTGAAAATTCAAAAAATAAAAATGTTGCAAATGAAACAGAATGGAAGAAATAATATCTTTGTAGTAAGAGAAAACTTTTTGATGTCTAAAACTATATAATTTATATCTATTTTTAACTTACACATTTTTATTTGTATCACTCTTTTTTATTTTATTCAATATGCATGCTTCAATGTTTATCAAACACCATTTCACAAACAAATGAAATATGATTTCTCTATCCATGCAGCATTACCAAATAATTGTTATGGGATCACTCCTCATGGTAATATGTAATTTATATTTTATTTAAAATACACAATAAATATTCTTTTTGAAATGATTCCATAATGACGAACATTAGTGCACACCATTTGAATTTTCAACGTACCTCCGTCCTTAAAACAAAGTCAAAAATATTTAAAAAATTGCCTTGAAAAAAATTGTTTAAAAATATAAAATTTTCTTTTTTACTTTAGACGGTAAAAGTTATTTTCTCTTTGATTTTGAACTTATGCACTCATAGATCATATTAAAAACAAAAAGTAGACAAAAAAAAAAAAAAAAAAAATATATATATATATATATATATATATATATATATATATATATATATATTCTCATCTTCAACTTAGTTGACACCTTTTGGAACGGAGGTAGTAATTTTTACTTGCACTTTATATACAGCAGCAACACAGCCTCTGAAGTCTGGCCCAACAACTAACAGAGCAGCCTATGGCCCAATAAGCTCCATGTATCTTTTCCGAACCATATCATGATGTCAACCCGACTTGACCCATTTTTAAATATCATACCGACTGAAGAGTATTTTCTTTTTTCTTGGATCTGACCCGATAGGCCATTCTAAAAATGAGTGGCTCTCTTCTGGGGTTGGAAACATCGAACCAGTAGATATTGAAGAACAATGACCTCAAGAATAATAGCTCGAAAGCATAGCCATGGCGACTGCACTTTCTATCTCTAGCTCTTCCTTTTGGTTTAACTACAGAAAACCCACTTCAAGAATTAGGTTTTTTTATAACATTAGGGCGTCGTCGTCACCGTCATCATCGCCAATCACCACAACTATCACCATGGCCAACGGAAGCGCCGCCAAAGTGGGACCAGCAATTATAGTTGGCGGTGGTAGAGTAGGAAGAGCATTGCAGGAGATGGGAGGTGGCGACGATTTGATGGTGAAAAGGGGTGAATCCGTGCCGCTTGATTTCGCTGGGCCCATATTAGTATGCACCAGGAACGATGATCTTGATGCCGTTCTTCAGTCTACTCCTCAGTCCCGTTGGAACGGTACATTCGTCTGTTACCCTTCTTGATTTGGTTTAATTTTAATTATTATAGGACTCAGCTGTACCAGTAAATTATACTCCCAGTAGGGGTGTAACTATATCCCTATTTGTATCCGTTTATTAAGGATAATATTCGCTTAAATTAAATCGAATTCGAATACAGATACAACTTCTTTGTTACGTTTAAGTAAAATAATTTTTAATAATTTAATACCATAAACAACTTTGTAAAGTTGATTGTTTTTTCCATAAACAATCACAATACTTTTATTAGATAAGATCTAGTGAGGAATAGGTTATATGTGAACCTGAAAAGTTGTGTCAATGGTAGATTTAAGGGCATACATGTTTGGCCGAGAGACAAAAACATGGGGAGTGGTTTACATGTTGATCCAAAGGTAAAAACATGGGTTATAATTGTTTTTTAGGCTAGTGAAAGCTTAAGAGCTACTACCGTGGGGTAGGCAAGGCATTTTTTTATATATTTTAAATTAGTTTTGCTATAAATAATTGAATGGATTAAAAAATTTCAATTCTATATAGGTAAATAATACAAATATTGAGTAAAATATATTCTAAATAACGGATATTTCAGATACGAATATGCATATATTCGTATTCGTATTTTCTTTAAATCAAATACGGATATTATCCTCTTTTTCGAATACGAATGCGGATATTAGATATTTCGGTTATCATTTACGGCCCTAACTCCTACTTATTCAATTAGATTCATTATAAATTTAATCCGATCTTTCTAGTATGTGAATTAGTAGTAATTCTGTATGAACTTCGTTGGGCTAGCGTGTTATGTAATGGATCTTTAACAATCTAGCAGATTTGGTTTTTTTCCAGAACGGAATGTTGGAGCCATGGTTTCAGAGTAAAGGTCTAGGTGATACAGACCAAGTTCTGGCATATTTTGCTGTATCTAAACTTGGGGAGCCTCCTATTGATGGGAAAACTGATACCAACCCTGAGGGATTAACTGCAGCTTATGGAAAGTGGTCAACTGCAGTGGCTGCAAGATTACATTCTGGAGGCCTTTCTTGCAAGGTAATGATAGTTTCTGTGTCATATAAACGAATCCAGTTATAAGCGGTGTTGCCTTAGAATATCAATGTTTGGTAGAAGTTTATTTAGCAGGTAAAGATGTGAAATACATGTAAGCCCAGCCCCAACACTTCATGTCATCTATATTTATTTCCTTCAAGGTTTAACAGTATGTGTATAAGTTACTATTTGTTCTTTTTATATTAGGTTGATTGATATCGTTCTTCCATGACATTGGTATTGTCTTCTTATGTTTTTTGTGCTCACAGTGCTAACACGAACTATGGGTTTAATGAAGAGGGTTTAAATTCCATGTCGAAACGAGAATTTCAGTTTCCTGCCCGACTGGTTAGATGATAATGTCTTCCATCTTGTTAAATATCCAGGTTCTTGATAAGGTAGACTTTCAAAAGCAAATGTTGGAGAAACTTATATGGATTTCAGCATTTATGCTTGTTGGAGCTCGTCATCCTGGAGCTACAGTAGGTGCTGTGGAGAAGGAATTCCGCTCTGAGGTAATGATATTGTTGTAGTTATATTCTATTAGCTGATTCAATGAAATAAATTTGAAATGCATGCCTCTCATGTTGCAAAGCTGATTATATTCTGATTCTGTACATGGACAGAACCTCTTCATAATCTGAACTCTAATATTCTTATGGCTACTGACTAAATCCATGAAGATGATAAGAATAACTTAATACGAATGAGGACTTAAAGCAAATTGTTGTGGAATCTTTAGGTTTCTAGCCTCATTGATGAACTAGCAGCAGCCGCAGCAGCAGAAAAAGGTATAACATTTGAGGAAGCCATGGTGGATAGATTATGTGCTTACTCACGTGCTGTCACCCACTTCCCGACTGCAGTGAAGGAGGTAAAATTGTATACCTAATATCCCTCAACCTATCATGTGGTTAAGATGGTCGTGACCAGCTCTTCTCTTGTCCTTGGAAGATTAGACATAATAGGTTAGGTTTCTAACCTTGCAGGTTATGTGAAAGATGAAACACTTCAAATGGTAATGTAATGGGTAATGTAATGGGTAATGCCTATGTTTGAAACAAAAAAAAAAAAATTTGTTGAAAGGAAGAAGAAAAAAGACTATATCCCTCAAGAGTCTATGTTACTTGTTTCATTAATCCTATTCGTCCTGATTCTATTGCAGTTCAAATGGAGAAACGGTTGGTTCTATTCGCTGTCGAAGAAGGCCGCTGCAGATGGGAAATCGGATCCATGTCCACTTCATACATCTTGGCTCAAAGAACTGAATATTGTTCAGGATTGATGAATGTCTCAGAAGTCATGACTCATAAAGGTGTTAGCCCCTCTTTTGCACCAGGGATGGAGAAAAAAGTTGTGGCTACAAAATATTATTCTGTTTCCCTAAAAAAATTGTTTTTTCCCCGCCAAATCACTCTGTAACAGCTCTTGAGAATGAACTCAAATGATCAAAATATATGTACCTATTTATTTTCCATCCTTGTAACAGGAGCTTTCTATATTCAGGTGTCCAACCAAGTTTACCGTGTTGTACTAATACAAGCGCACAAACGTAGTCATGAAGCCAACTCAGAAGAAACAATTAAACAAGATGGGCACAACATAAACACGGTAACTTTGTTACTTTCTTCTCAAAATCCGTTTTAAGTACGTGGGGAAAGGAGCAGCAACTTGAGATCATTTAAAACAACTAAACCCATTTGCGAGGAGAATAGGAGATCATTTCAAAATATTGACTCAATACGCTAGTTGGTTTACCAAACCGCAGAATAGGATATGTGAGGAGAGATGTGGCAATAAGCCTGAGGAGAAGACAAATTCTGCCAACATCAATGGGAATGAGATGGGTTATTTCTTTATCTACTTCATCATCATATTTACTTCTTCGACTTGTCACGTGTTCTCTTAAAATTTAATTTCTTAACTAAGAAAAATTGAATAACAAATTAGTTGTCGATTTAAAAAAGAATTAAACATCATATTTATTTCCTGATTGTCACGTATTTTTTTAAGGTTTAGTTTCTTAACTAAAAAAAATTAAATAACAAATTATTTGTTGATTTAAGAAAGAATTAAACATCATATTTATTTCCTTTTGAGTTGTCACGTGTTCTCTTAAGATTTAGTTTTTTAACTAAGAAAAATTGAATAATAAATTATTTGTTGTCACATGTTCTCTTAAGATTTAGTTTTTTAACTAAGAAAAATTGAATAATAAATTATTTGTCAATTTAAAAAAGAATTAAACAAAAGATAAAGTAAGAAATAAAACAGCCTAACTAATTTCACAACAATGGCAGTGTTACTGTTGCGGTGATTTTATCAGAAGTTCGGATTGGATGGGGACGACAATCCCAATGTGTGTATTTTGAATGCTTTTGAAGGTAATATAGGATGGAAGACTAATTTCTTCGCAACCATTTTTTTATTCTCATCCAAGCCCAAGTTCTACGGTAATAGTTAAAACTGCGGAGTAGATTGTCCTAAAGAAAGAGTCCAGAAAATCTTCTCGTACAATTTATTTTTTCATATGCTATATTGCAGCATTAGTTACAAAACTTCGACATCAACACCACCTTTAACCCAAACTAGTTGGGATCGACGACTCTTGTTCACAAAACTTTAAGAATAAAAAGTAAGAAAAACAACAGAAACAAGGAAACAAGAACCAGAACCATAGAAAACAAAAAACAAATGAGGAAAAGTTCATCGCGTCATACAAATTCCTGTTAATCAATAGAGTAGTGATAATTATCTTTATCTACCATTTTTTTTCATTCTGTTAAAGTGTCATTTATCATATAAATACATATTTAAGCTCTAAATGATATTTTACAGATCCTCTGTTGCATCCTGGAGGACAAAGTATCACCACGACACAGAATTTGAAAAGTTGCTGGCTGAAACTAATAATCTTACTTTAAAACTCGAGGGGTTTACAGGATGTGTGAAATTGAAGACAGTAGGAACACACCATGACATGATGTCACTTGTATACATTGTAGTTGTCCCCAGACGATCATAACACTATGTTGTCTTCGTATTGAAAAGAAACATTGCCTGGTAAATGGACCTGCACCAGGAATGTATCCTGCTTGATCAGATCTTGTTTCAGAAAGTAGCAATTTCCCTATCAAGATGTCCAGCCACGCAATGGTTGGAGGAAGCAGTAGTAAAGTGCATCCGAAATTGAGGATCTCAAACTTCATAATCTGCATCAATGCTATTGCTTCTTGTTGCTTGCTTAACTAGCTTCCCATGTTCATCATAAATATCAAGATTCTCGCAAGGAGCAGGGAAGATTTTTCCAATTACACGGCCTTGAACGAAAGAACACTGAAAGATGTGCTTCTTTTTGTAGGTTATTCCAACTGACACGTCCTGGAAAGAGACATTCCTCACAGGAATTTCTCGACTACCATAGATACGGACAGGTACACGGACTCCCTGACCTTGAATCCTGCTGAAGTTGATGTTTTCAATAACTGGAAGGGCTTTTCGGTCATAGCCTTCATCTGCATGTTCATTGTAGTCAGTTTTTATCACAACTCCCACCCTCACGTTATCCAGTGTGAGGTTCCGAAAAGTTATATCTCGAACATATCCACCCCTACCAGTCGCCGTCTTAATCCGAACAGCCCTTTTTGAATTCCATACATATAAATTCTCCACCGTGACGTTTTTAACCCCACCAGACATTTCACTGCCAATTGATACTCCAGCACTGTTTAGATGCACATACATTGCTTCCAGTTAGAATATGCAAAATGCCAAAACTTTAGAATTTATTGACCTAACACATGATCCTAGTAGTAAAGGAGGTCTATTGAGTACTCAAATTATTGTTGTCACAAAAATTGATTAAATGTCTAAAGCTTCATCTATTGACCAAAAATTTGTAGTTCCCTTTTTTCTCTCCAGGATTATTGTTTCACTTTTCTACCTAAACAAGAATTCTGACCTACAAAGAGAGACAAGATAATGGATAAGAAATGAATAACCAACTACCCACACCAACATCAACATTAACAATGCCTTTAACCCAAACTAGTAGGGTCGCGGTCGACGAACCCATAAGAAAAGGAAAGAAGAAAAACAAAAAGAATAATTTATATACGATTCCTAGAGGGAGAAAGAAAAGAAAAAACAAAAAGATCAATTTGTATACGATTCCTGGAGGTGAGAGGTCATAACTATTTCAGGAATCATTTGTCAATTTTCCACCAAAATAAGGGATGTTGCTTGCCAAATGAAGCACAATGTAGAAATGTAAAGAATGTAGCGAGCATGCAAAGTTGCATAGAGCAAAAGAAATATTGTATACTGCAATTGAATTTTGATGTCCACAGATTTACAATGTGACAGAAACTTTGAGTGAAAAAAATAATAATAATAACAGAAGCAGCTACAACTAACAGAAAATATACTCATGGCCAATATGAAAGTACGTAGTCTATCTAGCAGCTGAACTGAAACCAAAATGATGAAGTCCCACCTTACCATAGATCGTACAATGAGGTTCCGAATGAGAATGTTGGTAGAGGGCTGGCCATAAGCAATTCCATACTGATCCCAACCACTCTTTATTGCAACTCCATCATCCCCCACACTTATATAGCTGTCCTCTATTACCATATCCTCACATGAATCTGCACGTACGACAATTATGAGTTTCATATCCAAATAACAAGGAAAGCAATATAGAACCAAAAAAAAAAAAATTTCTTAGAGAGTCAATGTTGCATGCCCCAGAAGGCAAAACCCAACCTTAGACAACATGTTAAACAGGTTGATTGTATCTGAATGATGAGTGAGGAGTGCTCAGGGTGAGCATGTCCAAAAAGTATTATTTTCTGAAACCTTTTTTAAACAGCATTTGAAGAAATTCAGCGAGCTATTCAGAATGCTTTGGATATAGTTTCAATAAATGATGCTCATATAAGAAAATGGGAATCATATACTCTTTTTTTCATCCGTATACTGTCTTCATATTGATACAGAACTATTCCAGCTCTACTGTTCCACATAATTTATTTCAAACTCTTGAATTGAATTACCAAACGTGTCCGTAACTCCATAATCTGATTTGATTAAGACCTAAAGGCTTACATGAATAATATGATAACATCTATCAGATGTCAAACCAGGTTTTGGGTTCATTCAGAGCCTCTGCAGACTTTGAGCACTGTGTTAGATGTTCCTTCCTGATATGTATCAGTTGCTACCATCAGAGGATGGCTACTCTGTAAACAATATACAGGCACACACACAAACATATGTATATATAAAAATGTAATATCTTATGATCAAAGGAAAACAAGTATGGTAAAACATAATCCGGACTAACCAGGATCTATTCCATCTGTGTTAGGGGCTACAGATGACGGAGCCAAAATGGTAACCTTTTTGATAGTAACATTCTTGCAGTCATAAGGATGGAGTGTCCAGAAAGGAGAGTCACGCAAAGTAATGTCAGAAATCTGAATGTTGCTCGACCACATTATTTGCACAAGTGGGCCCCTTGTGTGGTTTAGAAGCTTCTGACGATACTTCTTCCACCATGTATGACCTTGTCCATTTATAGTGCCATTATGTCCTGTTGAACAGTTACACAGCAAAGAGTTTCATGCTTACCATATCAAACATTTCAATCAGGAAACTGAGTAATGATCAACTGTTTTTGCTGCATATTGCTAGGTAGCCGAGATATTGACCTTCTGGCATAGGCCATAAACTTGCCCAGTGAACATTTAGATATTAGCCAAAAATGATCTACAGAGCATGTCAATCAATAAATTCAGCTTCAAGGCAATCAAATTCTGATATTACCAAAACACACACCCCACCCACCCACCCACCCAGGCCGCCCCAATAAATAAATATATAAATAACTGAGCTGTCAGATGACAACTTTGTATGTCCCACCTAAGAAAACAAGAAAGATATAAAGTTGTGCATAACCTGACCTGTGATGACAACATCTTTGAGATTTTGACCGTGAATAAGACTTCCATAACGAGGTCCAGGACACTCCCTGCCATATCCATATGATGGCAAAGGAGGCATCAATGGCCAATACCTCTCGTCCTGTAATCATAAGACATGGTTAGCCAAGACTTTCATCTGTCATGCTTTTGTGTCATATCTGGATCAAATTAAAAAACAACATTGTGTTTGACTGAGAACATTGTCTCAACGGATATCAATTTTCCAACTTTACCAATTGCAGAAAATCGGAGCTAGTCGTGCAAAAATGTAATTGGCTTAATTTTCAAAGGGTTGATGGAGGCAATCATATGAGATAAAAGAGCAAGGGCTAACAAGATCTTCAACCTCATCATTGTGTTCGACTCATCAGAAGCTTTAGTTTAATCTCAACCTCAAAAAAGTTTGAGCATTTAATTCCTACAAGTCTACAACTATATGCAAATACTTGATAAATCAAGCCAATATTGGTCGTAAACATGTTGAATGAGACAATTGAGTCAAGCTAGTCAAGCTCATCTATGTTTTGTATCATCTGGAATCTGGATTAATGTCCTTACTTGTTCATTTTCTACTTTTTCTTTATAAAAGGTTACTTATTGGTTTAAGGGGAAAAAAAAAGGCAATTTATTTATGAGTTCGTTTCTAACTTTTTTATTACTTAACTTCTAACTTATTCGGAAGTAAGTTTTTATTACTTAATAAGTAGTACTCCGTTTTTCACCCAATAAAAAAGTAGTACTCCATAAGATATAACGACGACTACTTGTTAATTAATTCGTGTTCTCATAGTGCTTGCTACATATAACGGCATTATCAGGGAGAATGAGAAGGGTACTTACGTCGATTCCAAGTATAACGGCATTCTGGGCGAGGAAGAGAGTCATATGGCTGGTGAGATTAAAAGGAGCCGTGAGCCACTTTCCAGCCGGAACATTGAGCTGACCTCCGCCTCGGCTCTTAATCTCCATCACGGCTCTCTCGAATGCCACGGTATTCAAGGTCAAGCCATCTCCTACCCCGCCGAAATCTCTCAAATCGAGGACCAGCGACCGAAGACGAGGAATCGGCCTCGGCGGCAGAGACAACCGGCGGTACTCCAAGAGGCGGTCGACGGCGGTGCGCTGCCACGCGAATATGAGAAAAAAGGCGACGGTCCAGATGAGACTGAGAACAATTCGGTGCAAAAACACAACTGAAGGCACCAAACGCTTGTAATCGACACTCCGGTGGGGATAATCCGCCATAGATTTGAACACAGAAATTCGGTCATACAGTGATTAGAGGGAATATAGATCGGGGCAATTGGAAAGAAATGGAGGAGGATACATGGATGTAGATTTAGCTAGATACTGTATATTTGGTAAGATCAGTCGATATTCCGAGTGATACACACAGAGAAGCTGATAGATTCTAGTACTCCGTATATATTTATTTATTTTTAGACCGATATATGCCGATGATTGATGATGCAGCAAAAGAAACCGAATGAACAAAAACATTTTACCCATAAGTGTCGGCTCAAAGGATTTAAATTCATTTAATCAGTCGGATCCTGGAATAAAGCACTGCCCAAAATAGCTTATGACTAATACTAACCAAAAAAAAGTCTAGGGCGATAACTTAGATACCCAACCTAGATAACTTAAATACCGAACCGAAAGAAAATAAAAATAAAATATTTTGTTATCCAATATGTTTTATGGGCATGTCGCACGGAACATGACTTCTTTCATATAAGAAAATTAATAAGCGATCCCTCCTTTCTCCAAAAAAAAAAACTAATAATAAAAAGTTACATCATAAAAAATTGTATTCAAATTTTTAACGTATATTAATATTGCATGTTTTATCAAGGATTTTATATTTAAATAATATTTTTTTTCTCATAAATTTTGTTATATTAAAAAACTAACAATATGACTTGTTTCTTAAAAGTAAATCTCTTTTTTAAAATGTAATTCTTCTTGTGATTTTAGGGCAAGTGTTTTACAAGTGAAATATTTTATAATATTTAATGATGCAAATAAGCTTTACTATGAAAATTTAGCTGGAAAAAGAAAAAGGATCTCCCTGTCATTGGATTCTACTCATGAGGTTAAACTCTGTTAATATCAATCAAATTCATCTTCCTACAGTGCAGTAGCCATCGAAGCATGCCACCTTTATGCCACTGTTTTATCAGTATTAGTACACAGAATGACAGAAACATCTTAACATATCTAGAACATATTTCATAGTTATTTATTTAACGGTACTGTTCCCTTTTCTTTACACATGTAGTCGACGAGTGATGCATTCGACTTCTGGTAAGCAGCTTGTGGAGTTTTCTTTGTATGAACTTCACTTCGGTTTTGTTCTTCTCCACGTGATAATTTTCCAGAATCCTTTTCAAAGTCTTACCAACATTCAAAATGTTTATATAGGAACTATAGCTACATAATGCATGCATATACAATCAACAGTAATAGCATAGAACATCCATAAGAAATGAACCTCTTTCTAAAAGATCAAACTCGATAGTAAATCTATAAACATAAAGCAACTATACAACGGATCGTGCTGGTTGACCCAAGCCAGACATATTTAGCTTGTCCCGATGACCTACAGGATATAACAACGTTTTCATGCTTCAAACAGTAATATCAGCATCCTCCAAAAAAATAATTTAATTTAATTTCAACAAATACAATAATTTCACAATTATGATATTGATTGTTTTAGGTATCTAATGGTTTTCAGTAAATTTCTTCTGCTGAAATACATGTATATATTGCTGAAAGCCCAACTTTAGAAACTATATCTTGAGACAAACCCATATACGGAAATAGCAACAGCAAGACCACTTGCAGTCATCTGCTACTAGAATAATTTTAGCTTCCCTTTGGACACTGATTCTTTAGCCTGCTCGATATGACACAATGCCTTTTGAGTCCCTGTCAAGCCTGAACAAGAGTTGCCAGCCCCAAGAGTTACAGCAAAGTAGAGGTATATAGTGCATAGAAAGGTCAGAAGGGCAAGAGCTGTCAGGAGGAAACGGTGGCGCTGAATGAGCGTTGAGAAACTGCCTAAGTCATCCCCTCGTGTGAATGACTTTCTAAATGATGGTGAATTAAGTGGATTCTGTCTTCGATGTGGAGAAGTTATCTTGCTGTCAAGAACCATAGCTATGCAATGAAAATCCACCGCAACAAAAACACTCTGCACCTACTTAAATTAAGAAAGATAAACACAAACACTTCAATCAATTCAAACTTCAAAGAGAAAAAAAATATTGCACTTCACATCACGTTAGGAACCAGATGAAACAGAGGGAGATAGCGTTCTTCAGTTAATCTTATGCTCTATCCATAAATTATACATTTCAATGAGTAGTTAAAAGGTTACAGAGGATCTGCCTTAAATGGTGAACAAGATAAACACGTTGTTACTTGAAGTAGAAGAAGCATAGAAAACGTTGACAGAATATAATTAAAAACCAGAGCAATTGGATGATTTAATGGTGCCTATAAAGGAGAAAGCAATTGGATGATTTAATGGTGCTGATAAAGGAGTCTGTATTGAACCTTGCATAGCATATATGCTTTTGATGAAGTTTGGCAATATCAGATTTGAAAAATTAGATGCATAACATGCATGGCAGTCGGTAGGAGAAAAATAGACTAAAATCTCAAAAGCATAGGAATGAAAATCAAATTAGAATCCTAAGAATGGTATCCTTTCTGAAAGATAATTTTGTCTGTATGCAGTAATTAAATATGTAAAAAATCAAATGTTAATCTCATGATGGGTTCCAGGAGCGGGAATTCTCTCTAAATTAATTGAATCTAATGTACCTACTTGATTATAAACTGTCAGTACCGAAAGGCCATGGCGGCACAATAAAGACTTGGTTTATTTGTTCAGAGAAAAAGGACTGGCAATTCTCCACAGATGAAATAAGGATTTGCACTCATGTAATGGCATACGACCCAAACTTGACTACAATCCTCTTATCAGCTAATAGTTTAATAGAACAAAAATTCTCTACAACGCAAGATATCACTATCTTATCTTTAAAAAAGTACTTGAAAACCAAGAGAAAAGTAGTCTAGCTTGTCCTGTCACAGTGTAATATAGCATATATTGTATAGAAGTTCCTCATTAATGCAATTTTTTCCATTTGTCATGGTAGTGTCATAGTCAACATTCAACTCATTATCAGTTATTATTGTAGCTAAGCACACTAACTTCACTAAAAATATCACCCAACGGTAGTTCATTATCAGCAAAAGAGCCTAAGATCGATCATTCAATAATATGTAGCTGAATCAAGATCGTGGAAGTCATTAATAATACATGAATCATTTAACTTTAACAATTGAGTCATAACAATTATGGAATATGATAAACCTTGACAACATAATTACAATTTATTCTCTTTATTTACAAACGCTTGGCCCCAGACCCCATGGTTCTATGTACTTCCTCCTTAAATTTGTATAGATAGAATTATTTTTTGTTTTCTTAAGCTAAGAATGATGAACACCATTACTTGAACATGCTAACTTTGCCAATGCATCATATGGAAATGCAAAACAAATTTTTCACGCATACAAGCCAGATAGATCTGGGGAAATGATGTTCCCCGCAAAAAATGTACTATTTCGGGCTGAATTCAGTTGACATGTGTATAAATAAACATCCCCGGTTTATTGTTATTTAGGTGTATTACACTATGGAACTGAGAGTGTACATCACGAATTTCACACCGATTCAATAGAGACAAAAGGGATTACTGATCTATACAAATAAGTTTTTTTTAATAGAAATGCAAATTTAACATATCCCCACTATAAGACAGAATCACAGCAATTCAGAGAATAAACTTCTATACAATAATGCATAAAATTTCATATAAAAAATGTCAAAATTGCAGATACAATTCACATTTCAACTCTATCTATCCTGAAAATTATCAAGTACCTAATCAAACAGATAAAAATATCCAAATTAACAGATCTGCGTACAGGCTAAAATGTAAGTACAATATATATTTGTTTTTATCTACGAATTAGAGGAAGGACAGGAGACTTACGAATGAAGACGAAATCAGGAAAATTAGGTCGTCTGATACGATCGGGTGCAGAGTGCAGAGAGAGAAAGAGGAGAGAGAGGAATTGCAATGGCACTATTTAACTCCAATCATTAAAAAAAAAGGTATACATTGAATATTTCGAAGAATAAATTAATTAGGGATTTGGAACAGAAAATCGTATAAATCTTGTCCCGGACCTTCGGCGTACTAGGGGAAGTATTCTGGTATGACATGTTTCGAAACTAAACTGCTCAATTTATAGCGCCGCACGACCCGTTTGGTTTATAATTTATAATGTTAGAATTTAATCTCATCATTTTAAATTAAAATAAAAAAATACGTATTTGTATAATTTGACCCTAATTTTTTTAGCAGCTGGGGTGGGGGCGTTTGATGGACTTGTGTACCTAATTTGACGCTTCGGATGACCCTATGGCCATTTTCAGTACCGGCGTTTTTGGGCCTTTTGAATTGCGCTCCGTGCTGCATCGCCTCTTCTTTGGACTTTCAAAATTTATTGATTGTTGTTTCGGCCGGCTACACTTATTTTTTGTGTGAAAAAGGATTAGAGAAATAAATAATTCAATGTACAGAAACAAAAGTATTTAAATATAAGATTCAATAATTATTAGGTGATGGATTCAGTATGGTTCAATAACATTTGGTTTATTATATTCACAATAATTTGTAATCTTTTTTAAAAAAATTTAACTACATCACATATTAAGCTCTACAAAATTTACTTTTCTTTTCTTATAAAAACACAGAGTGTGTTGAATAAAATTGAGATGGTAGTAAAGTGCAAAACTATAATTAAAACTTAAAAGAGAAGAATGGTTAAGTTAAAGTAAAAGTTTCATATTGTTCTTGGCTTTAGTTGTTTGATACTCTTTTAAACTTATTAATTATTTTAACACAATGATGCCAAAGTTGTATTACGTTTCAGATTGTTTAGAACACTTTAATATGACAACAATTTATTCGAAAATGCTGATTGTATGGTTATATACATGATATAGTTTTAATAATTGATTGATAAAAGAAAGTTGAATTGAAGTAAGAAACATCTACAAATAATTGTTGAAAGAAATTTCATATGAAAGTTAAATAAGAAAAATATCAATAATTAAGTAATTCTATCATAAAACTCCTCGTATATTGTACATTTTTATATTAAAATTTTCATGTTGACTAGAATGCAGAACGACATTTGCTCATATACACAGCTATTTCTTAATATGTGAAGATAGACAATATTAAGATAACAACATGGCTACTGTCATTTGATGTTAGTAACTTAACTCGCTAAAACATGTAGAAAAAAGGTCACCAAAATTTAATTTTTTTCATTATACTTTAAAACTTGAAATTTGATGTTAATAATTAAAATATGGAGCATCGCTTATTTCTCTTTTTTAGTACACCGCTCATAATACTCCTTGTTACATTATCCTTAAATATATCCTTAAATGTAAAAAAAACGTATGTATAAAATTTGAATTATCTATATAATAAAAATTGAAGGGTTTTTTACGGTTAACTTTTGTTAATAAAATGTGAGAAGTTTATATTCCCTAAAACATCGGCATATTTTTATATATCATGTTCAATTTATAGAATGCTATGATGGAATGAGGCATGAAAGAACATGCTACTTCTTAAAATTAGCCTTATAAGTCATCTCTTGCCACCGAATGTCTTTCATGCCGTGCATGGAGTCAATTACATGTTTATTTTGATTTAAGAACAAAATAAGTATTACATATGTGTTATGCATTTCTTTTTATTTTTCCTTATCAAAATATATATGTTTAAATTATGCATAAAACCTTATCTAATTTTAAATTCTACTGAGAATACGTGATTGAATTTTTTTACGTACATTTCTTTTTAATAAATTTCTTCTGATATATTAGATTTGTATATTACAAGAAACAAAATCAAAATAAATTTTACATATTATTGTGAATGTAATTAAATAAAATCAAAATAAATTTTAGAAATAAAAATTTACACACGCACGCGTGTACCCGGATTACTAGTTGTTAATAATGCACACACATATCAATCAAATAAGTGGAAACTGTAATACTCCTTATTGTGAAATATAAAACTCGTATTAAGCTTTTTGAAAATTAAAACAATCATTTTACCCGATGATCTCAATAATACTAATTAATAGTTATATTTTTAGTAGTCAACTCGGATTATGTTTAAATATGAAATACGCAATCACAAAGCCAGTTTAATATATCATTCGAAAAGTGAAATATGATATTCTATCCAAAATTACATATACATTTATCTTTTAATATAATGTCATTTATAAATTTTAAAATTTCATTTGTGATAATATCAAAATATAAAAATTTATATTTAAAAATATTTTTCATATATTTTATGATATTTCACTTCAAAATTAAAAGTGAAAACTTTCTTTCTAATTTTAAATTATAAAAATTTACAAAATTATTTTATGCGAAATAAAACCTATCTCTAATTGTTTTATTTTAGAAGTGTGGAGGTCAAATGAGATGAGCCTGTGTTTGTTTAGTTCATAATACATCTTAACAAATTAAGAATTTAAACATATTCAGAAATTGTATCGTTCAGATAATTTATTTAGTCTACTATTTATTTTTTAATAAATTCAGTAAGTTATAAAAATGAATATGAATAACTTAAGATCAGATAAAATAATAAAAATTGATTAATTTAGATATTTTAAGACAAAATTTTAAATAATTAATTACATACATATTTAAATTTAAATATAAATACTTAACTGATTCAATAAATTTAAATATAATAAATTTATTTAAACTCAGTGACCCAGTAAAACAAACTATGTTATTAGTCTACTTTCGGTAGGGAGTATTTACGAAGGAAGCGAGTAAAACTAATTATTCCTTTTCGTCCATGAATTAGAATTGAATTCTCCATTTAAACGCTCCCCTGATGTATGAAATCACTTTTCTGTATGATTGAATTATCACTTTTTAAATTTTCGTAAATGTTAAGCGTAGAGACAAAACATATAGTATATAATCGGAACTGGGTATCGATAGGTGAAAGTGTAAAACATATGCGTCGGTCGTTGTTCAAGTTCGTAGTTGAAGTCGTGAATCTATTCCTTTCTTAATTTCGCTGTTCGCACTAGGTACGCCATCATTCTATTCCGTTCCTTTACATAACGCTTGGATTAAGCAAGTAAATTCCAAAATTTCGATGTTTTTCTAGGGTTTTAACACCCAGCCGAATAGGATCGACCATTCGAATTCACTGTCTCTTTGAGTAATCATTATATTAATGGCATTAACCGTAATGACCATGTTTGATTGTGTTAATTTTTCTAGGGTATAGGTTTTTGGTGGGTTATTATTATTATTGAAAAGGAGAGACAAGATGTGGGCAGCTTCATGCCTAGCTTCGTGTTGCGCGGGCTGCGCATGCAGTGCTTGCCAGGCAGTGGTATCGAGTATAAGCCGACGATCTGCTAGGATTGCGTATTGTGGTCTCTTCGCTTTGTCACTTATCGTTTCATGGATTTTTAGAGAAGTTGCCGCACCTCTTATGGAGAAGATCCCTTGTAAGATGTTTCTACATGTATATATAATTTCAGAAAATGAAGTTTAATATAGATCAATTACAGTTTTGACTCATAGACAGGGAGGGTGTTAAACAAATTAACTCCCCTTCGTCTTCCATCAGTTCTTCAGAAGGATATAGACTTCGTTTGTTTTGGCTTAAATTTCAGAGATCGTAGATTTTGAGAGTATAATTTACGTTGGAAGAATCTAGAACCCAATTTAAGCCGAAACAAACATGACAATAATGCATTCAGCCATTGCAGCTCTTATGTTCATCTAAGCAGTTATTAAATTCGTTTTACATATAAGTAGTTATTAAATTGACAGGAACTGACATTCATATAGCCATATTTAAGTTCGTCGTGCTATTTCGTTGTACAACAGGTTTAGTAATGGCTCAGTATTTTGTTGGAAACTGATGCAGGGATTAATCATTTTCAGAAAACCCCAGACAGGGAGTGGTTTGAAACTGATGCAGTGCTCCGAGTTAGCCTGGGAAACTTCTTATTTTTCTCCATTCTATCTCTTCTGATGATTGGTGTGAAGAATCAAAAGGATCCTCGGGATAGCTTGCATCATGGAGGGTGGATGATGAAAGTTATCTGCTGGTTCCTCCTAGTCATCTTTATGTTTTTCCTTCCAAACGAGATTATTAGCTTCTATGGTAAGCAGTTTTCTCCTCCAGTGGTTTAGTGCACAATCTTGGAAGTTTTTTTGTGTTAACTTCTCCATTCTGATATTGGTCATGCCCCCATAATATTCATCCTCTTTCATCTGTATTGGGAACATTTGTTGCTCCCAATCCCACTGCATATAGCGTGATAATCATTTTTTATTTTTTCCCCTTCTTTTCCTTGTAATTAGAGATCTAAATATTGAAGGGGGTTAATGTGCTCAATCTTAATAAGCATGTTATAAAGTCTCCTGTTTCCTATTAACGAAGAATGCATGCACTTAGAATAGAAGTCGAAATAAGTCACCTTGTGGTGGTATGTGCTTCTAAACTAGGAAGACGCTCCTCCAAGTTTGTAGCAAAGACGTTCGACAGTTAATTGATGTTAAGCATGAGTTTGCCTAAATTGTTTCACACCTATGCAGTTCGGGTTGAACAATTTTCTTGAAGACTTAAAACATTTGCATACACAGGCATGCACACACACAAATATATAGTATTTACGTATGTATGAATGTATTGTTTTTTCTCATTTGCCTGAGCATTACTAGTGTGAGGTTATTTATGTCAACAGTTATATATCAGGAGATCATTAAATCTTATGCTTTTAGTAAGATGCCAATCAATAAATGGAAACTTAGATTCTTTAAGGATTATCAATTTCTACGCCGATTCTTTAAGTCTATCATTCCCAATTCTATGTTCTCATAGTTAATTAAGTCTAACATTTGGTTTGAAAATGCAGAGACAACGTCAAAATTCGGTTCTGGTTTGTTCCTCCTTGTACAAGTTGTGCTTTTGTTGGATTTTGTTCATAGTTGGAATGACAAGTGGGTTGGATATGATGAGCAGTTCTGGTCAGTTGCTGCTATTATTTCCTTTTTCTTAATCGCATAAAATAATGTGACCAACGGTCACTATCTTGGGTAATTTCTGTTCTATCAGTCTTTGTACTAATACTTTTGTAAGTTCTGCAGGTATGCTGCGTTGCTTATTGTTTCACTTGTTTGCTATGTTGCAACATTTACTTTTGGCGGATTTCTCTTTTATTTGTTTACGTCATCTGGACATGATTGCGGTCTCAATACCTTCTTCATAGTGGTGACACTGATTTTCGCCTTCCTTTTTGCCATAGTTACACTGCACCCTACAGTAAGTACTGGCCTTTCAATTGCTTTTAGTCAAACAGTTGATATGTTTTCATTCATTATTTTTTGTTTGAGTACTTTTTTTGACACAATGTTTAAGGCAAGAATTAGACGTTTATTCTGAAAGATGTAAAGCACATAATATAACCTTTGTCTCTGATTAGTTGTTCTTTAATCACAATATGCTGCATCAATTGCAAAGAATGAGGAGTTTTGACAACTAAGAAGAACAAAACTAACCTTCTTGGAATGACTTACATTGATTATAAATTTAGCACATATTTTTTAAGTCCCATTTAGGAATCAACTAATCAAGGACACATCCAGTTGGGGACAGATAGAGCACTATTTATTGGGAGGAGCACTTCTAACAAAAAAAAAATGATCTAGTCGTTGATCCTGCAGCTTATCCAAATAAGCACCAGCGAACAGAGGCAGAAACTTGTCCCATGTATGGTTCGGAGGCCGATCCCCACCTGCATACGTATGAAAGCTAATCATGCACCTTTTTGTGGCAAAATTATCGATAGGAATATTGCATTCTGCCCATGACTTATTTTCTTACAAATTTATTATCATATTTTATAGCCTTATCATTACAAATGTATTACACATCAACAATCTGAAACACAACATTACAATCTTTTCTCTACACGAGAGAAGACTCCATGAAAGACCCACACAAACAAGGGGTTACAAATGTATTACACATCAACAATCTCAAACACAACATTACAATCTTTTCTCTACACGAAGGAAGACTCCATGAAAGACCCACACAAACAAGGGGGACATTAAAGACCCACTCAAACAATGGGAAATCTGTCTTAACCTTGAGAGGGCCTCAAGACCCTCATTGGAAATACCTGACTTATTTCACCTGATGTCATCTCTCTCTCTCTCTCTGACACACACGCACATGCACTCACGTTAAGAACAAGACAAAATGTGTATATTTTACTAATTTAATCACTGTTCAATGATCATAAAATAGGTGGGTGGCAGCATTTTGCCAGCATCAGTTATATCTTTGTACTGTACATACCTATGCTATAGTGGACTAGCCAGTGAACCAAGGGAGTATGTTTGCAACGGTCTTCACAAGCATTCCAAAGCGGTCAGTACTGGCACTCTGACTGTCGGGCTGCTTACCACTGTGCTCTCTGTTGTGTATTCTGCTGTCCGGGCTGGATCTTCAACAACTCTGCTCTCCCCTCCAAGTTCACCTCGAGCAGGTAAGTGTCTAGTCTTGTCTATCTTATTGGTGAATCAAGTAGTAAATGTTGTTTCATGTTTTCCTTAAATAATACTCCTTCTATTCCAAATATTAAAGATACGTTTTGACTTTTTTGAGACAAACAACGGCATATTGAAAACTTCAAAATTAATTTAATATATGAAAGTTCAAAATGCAAATTATGTTGTGATCAAAAGTTTTTGTCATGAACTATAAGACTATAATAATTGTATTAACTAAAATAAACTAAATTGACATTAATTTAAAATTTTAATGTGCCGTCTTTGATTTTAAAAGTCAAAATGTATCTCTAATTTTGGAGTGGAGGAAAGTATTTTGAAATTCGTCTGGTGGAAATAAAAATATGCTGACTTCATAAGTTGGTTTCTAAGACTGTCTTGTTGTAAAGTTTGTTTATCATGAGATCTTTTGCTATTGAAGAAATTACTCTGCTTGTTTCTGTAGACAGCAACATCTATTATATATTATCTTTTCCCTTTTTCGACATTAATGATAATGTTAAATACCCTGGTGTTTTGGGAAAAGGTGCTACTTATTAAAGCTCATGAGAGTTTGATTAAGCATTTACAGGCTTGAATAGTGATTACTGCTGAAATCTAACATCTTGGTTATCTTGGTGAAGGTGCAGGAAAGCCTTTGCTTCCACTGGACAAGGCAGATGAGCATGAAGAGAAAGAAAATGCTAAGTCTGTCACATACTCATATTCTTTCTTTCACATAATCTTCTCTCTGGCTAGCATGTACTCCGCGATGCTTCTAACTGGGTGGTCGACTTCAGTTGGGGAGAGCGGAAGATTGGTTGATGTGGGGTGGGCATCAGTCTGGGTCCGAATTTTGACTGGGTGGGCAACTGCAGCTTTGTTTATATGGTCAATGGTTGCCCCTCATCTTTTTCCGGACAGAGAGTTCTGAGCCTACTCAGTAACTGACTCGTACAGAACCCAGGTAACTTGATGATTGTTTGCTGTGAAAGTGCTTTAATCTGATGTCATATATTATACATGTGTGTATTATGGAAGTGAAAATGTATAGTGCCAGACGTGTAGAACACTACCTTGTCATGTTGAATCGTTTCTAGAATAAATGTGATCCAGATTTCAAATGTTTCAAGGCAGTAGTTTCTTCTTATTATTCTGATATCTAGTGGAATAAGAAGAAAACTTGAAGAAATAACTTTTTGATTGAACAGCAGCTTGTTAAGTACAGTTTTGAGCCTAGACGTACTATTGTTATTTATGCTTAAGCTTAGCCAGGGTTCTCCCGGGTAGCAACTAACTGGGTTCTGAAGGCAACTATGCAAGTTTGCATCTTTATATGGAGCAATAAGACGTGGAATTTTAAGTTGGCTAAATGACATTTATCCCTTCAACTTGACACTGTTTGAATGGGCCTTCTAATTATTAAAAAGTAATTATAATCCCCTCTTTGTATTGTGAAACTGGTTATAATTAAGTCAATCATCGTCTCTTCGCCCTCAATGGGTTCAATGAGGTCCATCAACCCGATCGATGCTATGTTGGTGATTGAAGGTTTTTAAAGTATTATGCGTGAAGCGTGTTTTAATCTGTGTTCTTCAAATAATCCCCGTATCTTTTTAGAAGTTATACACCATTTATGTGTCGGATGTTGTGCACACAGACCATTTTGGGCAGATGTTCAACGTTCGGATAAAGGCAAGTTTGTATATGTTATTTACTTTGATAATACTAAAATACTCCGTATTGATTCAAACAGAAACTAGGATCAGATGAGCCTCCGGCCGCAATAACGTGCCTAGAGCTGCCGGATATATCTGCAACCGAGTAATCATTCGTATCGTGACATTAGCAAGCCATTTTATAAGCTTCTCTCCGGTTGCACTAGCTCGATCAACTCTCTTCCTCATTATTGTTATTTTTTAAAAAATTTCTAATTAATTTATTTTCGGGGTTTACATCCTGCGCCAAGGGATTTCGGATCACCTTAGAATACCAAAATAATTTCCCAAGCAGGCTTCAAGGCAAACACTTCCTAAACTTCAGCAGGTTACACGTATGGCAGAACTCCGCCCTCAAATTTTATAAAATGAAAAACCTCCCGTAAAAAAATACCAGGCAATAAGAATAATTTGACAAATTTTCAATAAATTTTAGCAAATTTTGATCAAGCCAAATAATTTTTAGATGTTTACAGATGGAGTGGATTCATAGTTCCGAAATTGGAACTGTTATTATTTTCAAATATCAAAAAATGTTGTCCCTAATATTTAATTTAAGAATATTATACAAGTTGATTATCGAGTTTGTTGTTTTCTTGTTTTTATTTCTTCTTAATTTTATGAAATTTTGATGGAAAAATTGTTTTTATTTTTTATTTTAGGAACGATATAGTATTTGTGAAGAAGGGGAGCTTGTGTTTTACTTATGGTGTTGTGATAGTGGGAGTTCATGTGTTTTATTTGTGGTGTAACAGTGGTAGATGTATGTATTAGAGGAGTTGATTTCAAGGAAAAACTTTTGTTCTTTGTTTAACAGACAAATATGGACTTCACCTAAAATCAATTTTTCTTTCTTTATTCGGTTGCATAAAATTACCCAACTCACCTCGAATTCATATAGATTGTAGAAGAACGAAATTTATCAGTTTAAAACATTAACCGAGTGTTAGTAATGGTCGATGACATCATCATCCGACGCGAGAGTTGAACTCACATATTATTACTATATATTCTATTACTATTATTATTATATATATTATTTCAAGAGACGTTTCGTTTTAATCTTATCTTTCAAATCCTATCTTATCTCAAACTATTGCAAGTTAGGAAATCCTATCGTATCTCTGATTATCGTAATAGTTAACTAATAGCCTTACCATATAAAAATATATAACATTTTAAAAAATTATATACATCTCTCAAAATTAAAGTATCACAAAAAAAAAATTAACATATCACAATAAAATTGCTAAATAATTTTTTTTAAAATTTTAGAAAATTGCAATAAGTAAAAAAACTGAAAATATAAAAAGAACTTAAAATTATGATTAAATGAAATAATAACTTATTAAGAAACTTATATTAAAAAAAACAAAACTCATTCTTAAACTAATCGTATTGTACACAATAATATAATTACTGTACCCATTTTAACACAACAAAAATTATTGAAACTTTAAAAATAATACATATTACACTCAATAATTTTAATCAATTGAAAAAAAATATCAATGTTGTGCAAATGTTGACAAACTAGTATTATTTGAATATCGAATTCTATATTATTTTTTAAATGTATACCCATGAATTTTTAAATTACTACTTCAAAATAACACAACGTAAATAAAATTCATCTAATATTAAACTGTAAACTACTTGAAAATTAATAAATGGAAACAAATACATATTTATGTACATATATATAGCATAATTTTTCATAAATAAATATTCTCCATATATTATAACTAAGAAAGAAAACAAATTCTAAATTAGAGTTTATGGAATTGAAAATTCCAAATTAGATTTTTATACGTGTGTGTGTGTCTATATATATATATATATATTATAGAATTGTAATAGGATTAAGAAGGAAAAGGAAAGTGAAAGTTTCCTTTTTATAAATTAAAATTTATTAAATTAAATAATAAAGTACGAGCAACCAATGACACAGTCAATAGTCTAGAAACTTCTATTTGCATATAAATAATTAAAAATAGAATTCAATAAGAATTCAAAAGATCAGTGAATTGAGGAATCCCAATCATAGTCAACATAGACATGGTATAACAATAAACGTAATTAACTGTTCTACTTACGAACTTCCATTCTCTCAATTCTTCCCGCCGCCTTGTATATAGTTTTTCCCAGAATTTCAGCTAAACTAGCTCTTAGCTTTTAAACTTTCTAGAATAGCACGTGTGTATATGTATATAAAATCCTTACTCAAACATGGATCGTGATTCAAATCAAAGAAAAGAGACGTTATTAACAACGTTGTCGTCGTCCTCGTCATCACTTGAAGACTGGACGAAACATATTCCACTAGGTTACAGGTTCTCTCCGACAGATTCAGAAGCTTTCTCTTACTTACTCTGCAAGGTTTATTCAACTCACAATAGATCCAATATTAATCTTGGAGTTATTCAAGACGTTGATGTTTATCTAACTCAGCCATGTGAGCTTCCTGGTATGCATGCATGCATGTCTTTCTCATCGAGCTTTTTTTTTTCCTCCTCAAAACACATGATTGTTTAACTCATTAGCTCAAACAGGACTGATGAGTAGATATTGTTTACTACAATATTCATGATTTGATTATGGTTCTATATATATATAATTGATCTATGGGCATATTTTACATGTTTGCAGATACATATTAGCATAAAAATATCTAACCATACAAGTATATAGGTTTGCAGGAAGAAGAAGAGTATCAAGTATCATTACTATGTTTGCAGATAAGATATATTAGCATCAAAATATCTAACCATACAAGTATAGGTTTGCAGAAAGAAGAAGAGTATCATTACTATTTCTCAAGAAGAGACATGAGGTATACTAGTAAAACGAGAATAAATCGGATTACTAGGGATGGAAAAGGATATTGGAGGATAACAAGCAAAATTACAGAGTTCAAAGAAGGGAAGAAGAACACTCTTGTATACTACTTCAAGTCCAAAAATGAAAAGGGCAAGGGTCAAAAGACCAATTGGATAATGCATGAATATGTACTAGATCATGCCTCACCAACCAGCACCGACAAGGTATATATATTTATATATGTTGGAACTCTTGCACTATATAGTTAGATTCTACACCTTGGCATGAGCTGATTTGTGATATATATGCGTGTGTGTTGCATTTGAAGGTGAATGATGTGGTGTTGTGTAGAATATATGAAAGAGGACAAGAGCATGATGATTTGAGTACTAAAGATGGGCATGATGATGATTTAAGAAGTTTGAGGCCGAAGAGGAAGCACAATGAAGCTTTTAGGGATGAGGTTGATGAATCAAGCCATGGTGACATTCAATCATTAGCAAATGAGAATGATACAACTTATAGGTCAAAGAGAAGGCTCAACGAAGCTACAATTCTTGAGGTTGACCATGATTCAAGGCATGGTACCCCAACAAATGAGAATGATGCATCAAAACACAGTGAGCCTACTACTAGACTCGACAAGGTTGATGGATCCAAAGCAAAAGTTAATGATATGATTTCTTGCACAAAGAGGAGGGCCAGTGGTGAGTCTGCTACTAGACTAGACGTTGATGAATCCCAAGCAAACGTTAATGATATAATTTGTTGCACAAAGTCGAGGCCTATTGGTGAGTCTGCTACTAGACTCGACGTTGATGAATCCCAAGCGAACATTGATGTTATGATTTCTAGGACAGAGACGAGGCTTAATGGTGAGTCTACTACTAATATGATTTCTAGGAAAAAAACGAGGCCTAGACTCGACGTTGATGAATCCCAAGCTGATATTTCACGGACAAAGATGAGGCCGAGTGAAGCTACAAGACGTGTGGTTGATGAATCAAAAAATCGGTGTCTAGAGAAGGTGAACCACACCCTACCTGCAAATAACAATGCAAGTTGTACTAATAATCTTGTGGTTGATCATCATTTGAGCAATGTATTAAATGTCAAGGATTCTTCAATGTCAAAGAAGAAGCTAACTACAGAAACTACTAACATAGTTGAAGCTGATGAATTGAGAGGACAAAACAGTAGCAATGACTTAGTGATGGAGGATGATGATGATGATGATTCTCGTTTGCAGACGAGGCTTAGCGAAGCTACAATTGAAGCTGTTGAACTAAGTCTGCATGGTCGTCAGTTAAACGACGGCGTTGTAACCTTACTAAATCAGAATGTTGATGGGAGGCAGGCTATGGAAGGGGCTATATCTCTGGAGGTCGAGAAATCGAATTATTTAGAGGTCGAAGAATCCAATCATGATGGTCAGCCTAAAAATTGCATCCCAGCATATGAGAATGATGATATAGATTTGACCTTGCGATTGGGATTCAGCTGGATATGACACTTTCACAAGGAGAGTATCCCGCTCCGTTTCAAAGTCGGAATACATATTTTTTTTAATTAATGTTATATATACATTTTATAAATTCATTTGTGATATGAATTTATAAAAATATAAAAGGGTGTGTTTTAAAGTATTCTCATGTATTTCATGATACTTACTTCAAAGTTATTAAAAACAAAAACTCTCTTTAGTTTTAAATTATAGGATTTCGCAAAATTATTTTGTAGACACTGAAATGTATTTTTAATTTTGGAAATAGATCGTTTTAGTTTTAATAGAATAGAAACTTTTCGCAGGAGTTGGTTATGGTGTCCTGTCCATTTCTATTTATATAGGTCATTTTCTAGTATTTATATAATTAGAAGTGTTTTTTTTAATTTTATTTTTACAATAGCCATGTGTTTTAATGAAAATATACAATTATTTCATAATAGCAACAAGTTTTAATAAGAACTTAAAACGGGTTTATAATTGTAATTGCTACGTATTTTAGTGAAAATCAAATGGGTACCAATTGAGACAACATCCGTTCCCTTTTTTTATACTCCGTATTATATATGATGTTAATTAGTTTTTTCAATTTTTTATAAAAAAGGTAAGTTATAGTTTTAACAGATATAGTTATAGAAATTGAGCTATTAATGGAAATTTGCATATAATTTTAGAGTTTTACGTATAGGATATTTCAAGTGTATGTGTCACTTCAAATGATAATTTTGCATAGAGATTTTCTTTTGGTGAATATTACTCCATCTATCCGTTTCACAATAGTTATATTTAAAATTTCGTTCATTCCGTGAAAAGGATTACTTTGCATATTCTTTTTATCATAATTATATATGTAAAAATTTATCATTATAATATTATTATCTTATCATTAATTATTTAATTAATTAAACATTTATTAGAAATGTATATTTTTTTTATTTGAATGCATAATTTTCAATCAAGCAATATTATCATAAATAGTGGAGTGCACAAACAATTATTGAATTACCTAAAAAGTAAAAAGAGATCAAATTTTATAATCTCTTTTTACCTTTTTTTTTCATATAAATTTAGATAAATTATTTTATATAACAGATAAGTCATTTAAATTTATGTGTTAAAAAAATAGACGACACTTTATTATGAAAGGAAGTATAATTTAGGCTAATATATTTAAGGAGTAGCGGCCAAGTTTTTATAATGGGTCATTACGAGAAATTGAGAAATAAGTTTGACCTGATAATTAATTTCGAGCAGTAATCACGGGAAGCAGGTAGTATTTAGTGGAGTATTTACGGCTGCAAACTACTACTACCCCAGTAGTGGAGAGTATATGATGATTGAAAGCTTCTCGACGCCACAAGATTTTCCTCCTACATTCACGAGGTTTAGAATTTATATTTCCAAACCACTAAAATATCGACCGACTCACCCAATTTATTTACAATTATACTCCATTACATTCTGGACTAGTACTACTGTTCTAGAAATAGCGAAAAGGGTTTTTTTGTTTTGTTTTGGTTTTTGTTATTGTGGTGTACAAATAGGAAAAGGAGAGCTGAATGAATATTCTCTCTCTCTCTCTCTCTCTCTCTCTCTCATATATAAGCAGTGGCGGGATTCCTGCATCCAAACGTCTCCAGTTCGAGCGGCGATCCGATAGGCGCGCTTTCTCTCTCTTCTCTCTCACATCTCTCTTTCTCTCTCACATCTCTCTAGACTCTCTCTCTCTCCTCCCTCACGGGAAAGCGGAGAACAACCTCGTCGTTGTTGTCATCATCATCAATGCCTTAAACTTTCCTTTCTTTACACTTTTCTCTTTCCATACATAACAATCTCTCCTTACAATAATAATATCTATATCTGTATAAAATATCTTTTTCTTAATACGATTGCTTCAATTGCGAGATTTTACTTTCATTATTTAATCCATGGACACAAACGTAATCTTCAAAAAAAAATTTCGTCTATTGAATAATTAAGAAAATTCTGTCATCTGTGATTGATTGATTATATCCTGTGTGTTTGCAGAGGAAACCGATTAGAATCCGAATTTGGAGATCTCATACACCAGAGAATTGTATGTGTGTGGTATTCGACGTTCAGTAGTAGAAGAAAAAGCAGTAGCAGCTGCTGCTTTATTTATTTCTTTTCGGAAGGCCGATTTGAATAATCATCGTCATCATTCATTCTCTAATCTACTCTAATGGAGAAGAAGAAATATCCAATCGGAACCGAGCATTATACCCTATATGAAGAAATAGGCCATGGTGTTAGCGCTTCCGTCATCCGCGCTCTCTGTATCCCACACAATGAGGTTGTTGCTGTCAAAATTCTCGATTTTGAACGCGATAATTGTGATCTGGTATTCACTCTTTCTTCTCTTTACTTTATGTTTTTCCCAATATATATTTACTTATTTCAGTTTTTAGGTATCATGATTTACAGAGATTGTACTAACTTCTGATGCAATTTTTTTTTTTGAAAAATAATATTGACCTGCACTTGAAGAAACAAGATTTGATAAATAAATAAAAATCATAAGAACATATGAGTAGCATTAATGTTGACTACTGAGTGATATAAAACACAAGTTTGCCGAGTATTTGGACTTCAGGGGAATTTTTAGATGTTCAATGATTTGATTATGTGTGTGTGACAAATACTTTCCGCACTAGTCCCATCGGCTTATATCTATTTAATGCTGTTGATAAACTAACTTTCCACTTGTATTCATTTATTCCTGCCTGCAGAATAACATATCTCGGGAAGCTCAGACAATGAATCTGGTTGACCACCCGAATGTTCTCAAATCGCATTGCTCCTTTGTCAGTGATCATAATTTATGGGTTGTTATGCCTTATATGGCCGGGGGTTCATGTCTTCACATATTGAAGGTTGTACATCCAGATGGTTTTGAGGAGGTTGTTATTGCAACAATATTACGTGAGGTACTCAAGGCCTTGGAGTATCTTCATCATCATGGCCACATTCATCGTGATGTCAAAGTGAGTAATCGACAATCTCAAGTTATTTTTCCCTCAGGCATTGAGAATGAGAATGTATACCTATGAAGTTGTGAGTTCAAGTATACCGTCTTTTGATTCCAATTTTTTTCTTCTCTAGGGTGGTTTTCTTCACCTTTCTTCTTGATTCGTATGTTATTAGCTTGATCATTTCTTTTATATCAGTAAGATAACTTATCCCGTGAACATGAATTTTAATACATTTATTGTGGTTATTATAGGCTGGAAACATTCTCATTGACACACGTGGTGCAATCAAGCTGGGAGATTTGGGGGTTTCTGCTTGTTTATTTGATTCTGGTGACAGGCAACGTGTTAGGAATACTTTTGTTGGGACACCGTGCTGGTATGTTCTTCTGTTATATGCGCTAATCCAAGTTCATTTGTTTCTAGCTTTAGTCGGTACTTCAACAGCTTTTTATTTATGTAGAGTTCACAAAAATGACAAATTCAAAGAGCAGTTCAAGCAATGACTTGAACGATTTAACAGGATTTTTTTTTTGCCGCATATCATATGCTTTTTTTTTTCTTCTGTAGGATGGCGCCTGAGGTTATGGAGCAACTTCATGGATATGACTTTAAGTCTGTATCTTCAACTGTTCCTCGGTTTTCATGTTTGTTAGGTGCTAGGAATAATATTTATTCATATTTGACAATTTTCTGCAGGGCTGATATATGGTCTTTTGGTATAACTGCTCTGGAGCTTGCTCATGGCCATGCACCTTTCTCGAAGTATCCTCCAATGAAGGTACACAAAAACTGTTGATGAATTTGTTCTCATAAAGAATGGTTGCAGTTGTTTGTTATAATTAATAGTACATTTGTGCTTCTTAGGTTTTTCTAATGACCCTGCAATATGCTCCCCCTGGCCTTGATTACGAAAGAGACAAGAAGTTTTCTAAGGTATAGTATAATCATATATAGGCAATTTGCCTTTAATTATGTCATCCGATTTGCTAATTAGTCTTTTTATTTCTACTTAGTCTTTTAAGCAGATGATTGCTAGTTGCTTGGTTAAAGATCCTTCAAAACGGCCTTCCGCAAAGAAATTATTAAAGCACCCATTTTTCAGACAAGCTAGATCAAATGATTATATAGCTCGAACACTTTTGGAGGGCCTACCAGAGCTTGGTGATCGTCTTCAGGCACTAAAGGTTGGTTTATAACATCTTGAGGACATGACATAATTTACTGATAAACCATTATGATATTTGGTCTCTTCCATTAACTCCTATTGTATTAAGTTTCTTTACTGACTACAGAGAAAGGAAGAAGAAATGCTTGCACAGAAGAAGATACCGGACGGACAAAAGGAGGAAATATCACAGGTTTAACACCTTGAACTTTGATGCCCTGATTGTGATGTGTGCCTCTCATTCTACTTACTCCTTTATCCTAATCAAATTATTATCTTTTATTTTCCTTTCACTATCTAACATTTTCTCTCTAATAGCTTATTTGAAGTCTTTTGTCAGCAATAGTCCTCTCATACACACAGATTTTCAATTCTAAAAAATGACCTGCATTTGCAGTGCTGACTACAATTTATTTATTTTGTGTGTGTTGGTTGGTGGGTTGGGGGGGTGGGGGGTGGTGGTGTAAATAAACTATAACCAGCTAAGCATTGAGCTGCAAGCCAAAGTTGACTGGAACTTTTTGTATTCAACCATCTTAATAATTCTTTAGGCATCCTTGACTTGCTTCTTTGGCTGACAAATTTTCAAAACTTCCATTCAAGAATTACCTGAAATGATATTCCTAATGTATAACTACACACATTCTGGGGAGTCATAGGTTTCAAAATTATGCTGTAAGATGGGCATATTTTTCTCTATCCCAAGTAGTTGGTATGTCTAAGGGCATTCTTGATGTTGATGAGCATACTTTCTCTTGCAAAAACATGTTTTAGTATTAAGAACAAAGAAGGTCTACGATACTTGCTTCTGGACTTCCTAAGCAATCTGTACACATCTTTTTTGGACTTATTCTTTTCTCGAGGCTTGAGCACAGTCTGCTAAAATTATTTCTTTTCTAGACTTCATTTTCGGTTAGTTATATCTCAAATAACTGTTCTGATAAATTGTTGTCAGAATGAATATAAACGGGGGATTAGTAGCTGGAATTTTGATCTTGAAGATGTAAAGGCTCAGGCTTCGTTGGTACAATATCTTCCATTTTGTTCTTTTCATTGTTTTCTAGGTTGTGATATTATATTTGTTTATTGTTTCCCTCCCAGTAAATTTACTAATATTTTTTCCGTTAGATCCAAGATGAAGATATTTTGTCCGACAAATATCTAGGTGGCAGTCCTCTTTCTGGGTCTGATGGGCAAGAGAAGCAGCTTCAGTATCAGAATTCTTCCCTAAGCCAATCTTTAGAAGCAGCAGATACAGTATGTAGATACATGTCCACTGTAACATGTTAATAATCATGGTTTGGAATCCTTTAGTATTTACCTAACGGTAATGTACTTCACAGGCGGACAATAGCCTGACATATAATCAATCAGCTTCTCTCTTATCACTCGACCCTTCTGTAGTTTTCAACATGTAAGTCGTTTAAATTTTATAGTTCCCAATTTTGTTTCCAAGTTTTTAAATTTTATCTGAAATTCAATTACAAGAAATACAATAGTTTTTAAGTTTGTCCATTTCAAATTAGCCTTCGTCTTTATGAACTTCCGGGGATCAAACAGTGGTTGAGGTAGTTCTTTTCCTTGCTTCTCAGAGGTAGAGATGAGAAATCCGAAGATGAGAAGAGCATTACCAATTCCTCAACTGGACACCAAGTCTCTCTAAGTTCTTCTCTGTGTAATGGAAATCATATTCAGACTAGTTTGGCTGGGAAACCTGACTTGGAAATCAATGAAGTTGTGATTCAACGTTCTCATAGTAGGAGGGGAGGTCCTTCAGGCAGCAGTGGGGGTTCAGATGCTGTCATTTCAACTAATAAAGGTGAAAGGTATTGGACTCAATTGAAAGCATTATCAATTTGTGGCCGGTGGATGCTTCTTTTCTTTACCATATAATCTGGAAAAACATATATTACCAAGCACATAAATTTGACCATCAGTTTACTCTGTTCTGAGGGTGCCTAGGGTTGGGGAAAGCATACCTAGCACTTAGCCCTAGATGCTAGGAATGATCCGAAAAGGGACTTTTGGTACTCCCTAACTCTCAAATTTGATGATCACAAACACTAAGCCCATGCTTAAAATTACACGGGCAATTCTGACACTATGCTTAAACAAGAATTTCTGTTTAAGTCTGTTGTTCTTCGTTGATGTAGTATTATAACATATTTATGTGTGGCTATTTTTTTTCCAGTGGTAGTTGTCTTTATGTAGGGAGCTATTTGATTTTTTGTTTGATTTCTGTTAGTTTTGAATTTTTGTTAATTCTTTTTCTATTTAACAATTATCTGATAACATCTGAAATATTTTAGTGATAAGTTGCAAAACTGTTTTCGGAGGATATCAAGTTTCAATGGGGTTCATTTGCCGCCAAAAAATGAAGATGTGTCGAGTGAAACTAATTTAAAAGCTTCAAAAGTATCAGGTAAGTAATTATCTTATTTGTTGGCTTTATCTTATATATATATATATATATATATATATATATATATATATATCAGTACTGTTACTTCACACTATTCTAATTAATTTGTGGTAATGAGAAACTTAAAGACACTTTTTTTGCAAATTTGTTAAAATCAGTCAATAGTGATGAACAAGATGAGAAAGTAAAACCGGTTGTTCAGCAAAGAGGGCGTTTCAAGGTTACCTCTGAGAATGTTGATGTCGATAAGGTGTGTTGTTTTCTCTTCTACTTTTTCCTTGGATGAACTTGTACACTGATATACTAGATCTGGAAGTGGTATTTACATTCTCTTTTATAGGTTGTGCCATCTCCTTCACTGCAAAAGTGCGTCAGCATGCAGGTTTGTATTCGTAATTTTAGCTCCAACTTCGGTTTTTTCTTGAAGTACTGCACAAACATAGAAAACTCATTTTGAAGTAACTGTATTTGAAGTTCTAAAAGGTAATATTAAAGTAAAATTTTAAGTTATTAGGTAGCAGAAATAAGGGTTATATATGTTGATGATCTAAAAGTCATGACAAGTGGCTATAAATTCCTTGTGATATCTGTTTATATGTTATTATGTTCTCTATTCACATCATTCTTCGACACTCTGAACTGTATGCTTCCAATATATCTTTTTTCCTTGCAATTGTTTGATTGAATTTTTTCTCCAACATAATTTTTGCACGAGTTGCTCAGTTGAATATGTATTATGGTGAGTTATAAACAGGTGGAACAGTTATGACAATATAATAAAATTTAAGCATCACACGTCGAATCTTCAATCAAAATTCAATCATTTATTTCTCCTGATGTATTACATGCCGGGTTTTTGTGTTTGCTAATTATTTAGAAACTCTAATCTCTAATAGAGGTGTTGTTAATCTAATGTAGGTGATTTCCCAACACCCTGCTTTGTCTCTGCAATCACCATCTGATGCCACACCGTTAAGCCATTTGGGACATTCTATTTTCCCGATGTTGCAATCTATGTTACAGTCTAATATTGTTCAAAGGGTATGTATTGGGAATATGTCTGATCTCTTTGTATTCTTTGTTCGGAATTCTTAAGTTGTTTTTCTTCTTTTTGGCAGGAGGGTATTCTAAATCTAATGAAGCAAATCTCTGATCCTACAGGTGTGAAATATTATCTTAACTCATGAGTCGACTACCTTTTGTTTCAAATACTGTGCTTTCTTATGCGTTCATCTATCTGTGCAGTAGATGGAGGAACCTCAATGAATACAGTTGTGACGGAGAAATCCTCGGTGTGTAAACTATAAATCTTTACCTGTGTACTTCTGATGTGAGATAGCTGATGTGTGACAAATGTTACCCTAATTTATTTTTGTTAATTATGCTCATCGGCAAAATTTTCACTTGCTTTACATTTAACTTTCAACCTTTTTGTTTTCTCATTTTTTTCAAACATCGTTTCTGTTTGATTTACAGCTAGAGACGGCTCATGACAGGGAGAAGGAATTACTTAATGAAATAACTGACTTGCAATGGAGGTAAAGTTGATTGATTACTCTTGTTAATTATCATTAGTGGATTCTTACAGATCTCCACTTCTTTTCTCCAGGCTAATTTGTGCTCAAGAAGAGCTCAAGAAATATAAGAAGGAAAATCCTCAGGTTTAAATCAATCTTGTTAAACTGTATATTCGACTAAATTCTCTAGATTTTGACCAGAAAGGTGAAGACTTGTATGTTTGTTTTCAGGTATGATTCTTGCTAGTTCAGGAATTTAGTCAAAACAAAAATCAAACAGCCCCAAAACACACTATAATGTGACAGCTCTTGCTTTCTTAGAAAGAAGAGAGAATGCAGTAGGAAGTTAAAATCACGAAGAAAGATATTATTAGTTACTCTAATGTTCTGTAGGTTCCTATGAATGTTAGTATTTGAGTAAATTTAGTCATAGATTTCCAACCGTAGTTGCAGATTTTGAGAAAATTAGTCTTGTAAATTATGTCCATATTGTCTATTTAATCTATTTAAACCAGCTTGTAGTTTCAATTTTTGTGTTGCTAATATTTGGTTGAACTAACTGAATTATTTGGGTTACAACTAATTGAATAATTTTGATGTGCGGTTTTGGAAATTCTCTTATTTCTCATGGTGAAGTGGTTTCCGAGTTTTATGCAATTGTGAATTTTGTATTGTTCATTATGAAAATCAGTAATTACAACAAATATTAATATTTAATTTTTGTCATAAATTTTATGGATTACACTAATTTTCTCTAATTTTAAATTTAAACGGGTGGCGTAGTATTACCTCACCATGTCAGTTAAAGTAGAAAACCCCACAAAAATAGCTAAGTAAAGATTATTCCTTTTATCAGAGACAAATCGGTTACTATTATTAATTTTTTATGATACATAATTGGTTAATCAGTTCTTTTAGTCTGCATCTAGGAATTTTAGCACAAAGACGTACTCTCTTGTTCTACGAAAATCAAATTGTATTCGACTCATTCTCGAAACTTAAATTTTGTAGTTTTATATAAAAATTTAAGATTATAAGTCTTCGCTTTAGTAGTATTACTTTATATAATTGACAGTTGTATAGATAAAAACTGTAATAATTTATACAATTTTTACATCCGAATATATGTTTATTGATTTTTAAAGTTAAAATTAATACAATTTTAACTTTTTAATTTTTGGTGATGTATATCCTTTTAGTTATTGGCCATTCATTTTACCGTCAAATGAATTCATTCACATATAAGTCGTCTGAGGTTTTTTCTATTTTTTTATCTTCGATTATATTCGAGACTTAAATCACAAAAACAGAAAGAGAATAATTCAACATGCTATAATACGAGCCTTCGAAATAAAAATGAACAGATATGACAAGAAATATTTTTAAAAAGTACACTTAATTTAATTTCTAATCCAACAATTCAAATTATATTTCGTATTTTATGTCTCACGTGAGGGATGCCTACACTATACTCGGAGGAAGATTGTCTCTTTCGCTCTTTAAAAATCTATATGAACGAAAGTGAATTGTTTCAGCATTGGCACTCTTATCTGATACTAACGGTCGGGGAAAAAAAAAGGAAGGAATAAAAGCATAAGATTAAGGTATTTTTATAATTTCCAATATTTTTGAAACTTATGTTTTGAAAAAATAGTTTAATCATTTTATTTTCAAATTAACGCTGTTGTCTGGGCACCAAACCTAAGACGACGCGCAAAATCCAAATCATAGAAGGAAGGACCCAGACGATTCCGGTTCTAGCGTTTCTCTATTTTGAATTCCTCTTCTATATATGGTAAGTTCTGTTCTTTCTTTTTTATTCCTTTTAATTTGGGAATGTGAAAGCATATACATTTATTCCCCACAGAAAATCGTGATCGTCGTCTGTCTCAGAGGTGGCTTAGATTTCAAGCAATCTACAGACAACGGTAATGGTGCGTGTATATATATATCGCTTAATTTTGTCTTTTTGTTTCCATTTGTGAATCAATCTTCTGCCGCATAATACTCCACGTAGTGCTCTTTGAGTCACTGTAAGTCTATAAATATTGGCTGTACTGGTTTCTTCATATCACAAATACTGAAACATTACCATTGCTTACACCATACTATATATATATAAGCAAAAGGGAATATCTCTATGTATGTGTGTGTTTTTGTTTATTCTTCTTGTTTGTTTTGTTTTTTAATTTTTCTATATTATTGGTAGGATGAAAATGGAGATTATTCAAGCAGAAGAAATTGAGTTCACTTAATTAGAGGACTTGAAAATTTCGCATAAAGGTCACGAGGTCTGAATGTTATTGTAAAGAATTTTATTGTGAGTATTTCGCATAAAGGTCACGAGGTCTGAATTAGTCTATATAATCTGTATACGAGATGGAAAGATTACTGATAACTATATATCTAACCATGAAATTTTGTGTAAGCTTAATCTAGTTCTTTTTTTCCCTTCACACATGCTACAGTGTCAATAGTTATGGAGAGTTTACAAAATATGTGTGTATGCATTAATCACTGGTATTGGTTTCTTAAGACAGGAAAGTTATTAGACCATACACCAATAGCATACATAAGTAACCAGCCAAGACTAATTTTTCCAACTCTTGTTACTTTTTGCAGTTCTTTCTACCTTGCTGCAGAGAGCATAAATAAGCACATTGAGGAATCTATTCTTAGCATCTCAAACCTGAGGTTCATCAATGAGAAGATCAGACTTGATGCCATGATTCTTAGCCATAGTCGTAAAGGAGCAAAACTTCGCAGGGTGCTCGGAAGGCCATTGCTCCATCTGGCTCACAATGTGGTGAAAGTTCTGGTATGAACGAAGAAGTGATGATTTTTGTTCTAGATTATATTTAGTCCATGTAATTCTCTTACTCCTGTGTTCTCTGACGAAGAGATAACTGATAATAATTAGTTTATATAAACTTTATATAATAATTAGATTATATTTAGTTTATATAATTCTCTTACTCTTGTGTTCTCTGATGAAGAGATAACTGATAATAATGATAGCGATCAGTTAGTTTGCACCTCGAAATACAATCATGACGCATTTGAATTATGATAAAATGATTTAATAGCATACCAACTGTTACGTGCCAGTGCCTGTCGCATTACTTCAGTAAATAGTAATAAATACAGATGTTAACTCAATCTTCGTAGAGCCATACAAATGTTTTTTAACAGTATTAAGAATATTGTAAGATATTATACACTGGAAAGTTGTTAATAAAGCAGCAACTCGAGCTAGTGGTGTAACTTCTAATAAAAGCTGTGACCTTCCTTCCATATTCCAATGTAAGATCTTGAAAGATATTGCAATTTATATCTCATGATATTAATCCCTTCAAAATTTGATCCCCTTTGTGTAATTGCTTCAAATAATCAATCAAACATAGAAATTATATGACTGAGAAACCTATATTACAAGATCTACTAACTTGTTACATTACACTATTCAAGCTGATGATTTCATCTTCATTAGATTTTTTATTTTTAACAAATCAGCTAAACTCATATATTTAAAAGGTTCTTTGCATTTATTTTTCATTGAAAAATACTAATTATTTTGCCTGTATAAAATAATGATATTTTAATTGTTGCATCACATAGTATTTTTTGTTGCTTTTTCATGTCTTAATATAATTTTCTTAATTCCAAAAGCTATTAAGTCTCGCTCATACTACAGTTTTTACTATTCAAATCTGTCTTCCAAAGTTCAAGAAAAATAGAAGAGTTTTCATTTAGCAGAGGGAGGACATTTATGCTTATACATTAATGGCTTTTGTCATGTAATTTTGGGGATCGAAGGTCAATAATGGTTGGACATGATAGTCCTGAAAAAAGTTCATGGCACACAATTTATTGCTCTACACACCCGAACGCTACTCATGAAGCAGATTATAAATTTATGATTTGTATGCTGTTTCTTTGATGAGCAAACTTTTTTGTTTGGGAGTTACATTTTTGCTAATGGTTCTTCAGTCTTTGGCTTCAGTAATAATGGTCTGTCCTTACAAATAATGAAGTATATCTTTTGTATCCTAAAGTTGTCAATTGACTAAGATCCTTCATTGGTTTTATTGTGAGGAACAGAAGAACAGGCACGGACATGGAAGTTTTATTTCCCCTATTAGTCAGCTTTGAAAGGCAAAATGCTGCAAAGCTATATTTCAGTAATTTTTTTGAATTCTTTTTTTTTTTTGATTGCTAAACTCAGTTATTTCAGCTTGTGTGTTTGTGTGTGTGTATATATATATATGTACATAAAGGTTTTTAGCAGAGTCTATGGTATTAAATTTGTAATATTTAGCAATTACTGATCAAAATACTGGATCTCCTGATAAATCAGGTTTTGAATCTTTAGTGCTTGATTTACTTGACATTATTTGAGAATAATTCATGATCGCATTAGCTCCTGAATTCCATTTATTACTCGTTCATCCGTGGATTCTTAGAGAGGTTTTTTTAATGGCTTTATTTTGTTTCTGTAACTCTTTGTCAAGGCCATATATCATATATGAGATAAGTGATTTTTGCAAAATTTTTCTTATCGATTAAGTTGTTATTTCTGAAGCATTTGCATAATAACTCTTGAAATTTATGACCGGGATTGCTGTCAGGATCAGCTGTTAATTTAGACTTTTTTGTTTTGTCATATATTACTTTATTATTTTCGTGAAATTTCAAGTAACGTTCTGATCTGTAACGCTAATCCTCTTAGCTGAACTTCTTATATTTTTTCATTAAATGAGGACATCTGCAAAGCTACCAAGTCATTATTATGATGTCACAACCGAAAACGTGATCAAATCGTAGATGCAAAGTTCATGCAAAGCCACACCTCATCAAATCGGCTACAAGTGGACTTAAATTGAGTTGAGAGAAAATACAGTCTTTAATTTTTCTTTCAACAATGTCAGATCTCCAGAATAAAAAGCTGTAAGAATCTTATATTGGAGATGATTAATGAGTAGAAGCACCAATTCTGAAATGGAGATCTTGAAACTGGGTGAGCATATGGAGGAATCGAGGAAGGGAGGAACTGCTAGCTGTTCCCTCTGGTTGTTTTAGCACGCGTCTTGATCAAACAAATGCTCTGGTTGGTGCGTCTTGTCAAGGTACTTCATAACTTCTTCTACCATATCTATGATCATTGCCGCTCTACCTAGTCATTATTGTTTTCAATAGGTTAACTTTTAAATTTTTTGAATGTCTATTTCACCTTGTATAAACTAACGCGTGTCTGTAGGACTGAATTAGAAAATCTACAAATTGGATGTTCTTGTAGGCACAGAGCTTTGATTTTTATGTGATCTATTTCCTTTTCTTTGTTGAACTCCAAATATATATTATTAAAAGATATGCGGATTTTCATGGTAAAGTTTTTGAGTCCTCAATGAGACACATTATATCCTGAATTCTAATGTTGAGTTCTTGTTAATAAATCTCCCTTTTATGTTACTAACAAAGGAGTTACATTTGAACTTGTTAATACCAGGTGTGTGAACTCATATAATCCAAATCATGAGGTGAATTTGTTAAAAATAAAGAGAAAATATATTTTATTTTGTTGCAGCAGTTGTATAGTTTGTCATGTTAGCCATTGCAGACCCAAAAACAATTATATTTACATGAAATTTGAGTTTTAAGATTTCACAAATGCACTAAAGTATAATAGGACTCAATTCTGACCTCCTTTTATCTGTCCAAGGAAGTCCATATTAAGATCTCTATTGATTGTCGTTTGTTTTATACTCCAGCCTTAGAACTGGTGTTGATATCAAATAGGCTAACCCTGAGCATATCATTTTGAGAAGAGTATGCTCAACTCTGAAGAAACTTGTCTTGTTACTTATTGACTGATGCCTTTCGAGCTTAGAAAATGGTCTGTCTCAGTGATATCAACTTTGATAAAGTTTTCACCTCAAAATTAGGATGTAAAACATTGCTACAATATGTTCTTTCACTTTTTTGGTCTTATGATATGGTCTTTTAGTCATAAAATTAATTATTGTTTATTTAAAATAAAGCTCGGCATTTTCTTGGTACAAGAATTTGTATAAAGTTTTAAAACCAAAATATGATCTTCTGTTGCTCATTTCTTTATCAGAATCTTTTGCTTGGAGCTTCGTTCTAGGTTGGAAAATCTCTCAACCTGGATTACAGTAAAGGAAACCATGTGATGAGTATCTAAGATGTTTCATGCATTACTGTAGTTGTTTTTACATTCATCTGATGATATACTTAAGGCATACGAGACCTGAACTTGTTCAGAGGATTCTGGTTCTGAACTACCAGTTTATTGTATTAGACAGTAATATAAACCAGCAGTTATGGCCACTGTTAGGCGAAATTAGATCTGTTGTTCTATTCGAATTTTTAGAGTGAAGGGGTGAAAATAATGTTTTTGAGTAACGGTAGGCTTCATCATATTTTTCTTCTTCGACTGATGGCATTCCTGTTGACGAAGTTTAGAAGTAAACTGATAATCTCATAATAATCTTTGAGGAAGTTCTAAACTATTTCACTTGCTATAAGTTTTATGCTATACATACACTTCGGCTTACATTCTTATTTCAAAAGCGAAAGATGTTTCATTTGCAAGACAGTGTAACCACATAACAGTTTTTAAGGTTTTTTTTTTTTTTTTTTTTTTAGTGTTGTTGGAAGTGACAATTTTTAAGGTTAATATGGTAACTGCATAATTATAATGGTGATATTATTCTTTTGCGTATCTATTATTTTTGACTATTTATATTTGTAATTATAAATGTCAAAGAAATTTCCTTTGTGTTTGTTCATTTTCATATGCAGTGTTCTAAAAGGCGTTGACTAAGTGGCGGCGGCCTCTCTTCTAAATAAAATTATATTAGGCATACTAAGTGGCGGCGGCCTCTCTTCTAAATAAAATTTTATTAGACATTTAATTATGTGTTGAATTGGTTAGGTGGGTATTATGCGAGTTAGGCGGGTTGCACAATATTTTTGATTTTTGTAATCACTCGAAATGCCAATTAAGTTTAATTTGTTTTTAATTAAGTAACTAAGTTATAAGTTGTAGGTTATAATAGATATTGTTGTTATTTTTAATAGAATTGAGTGATGTAATAACAGTTTATTTTGTTACATCAACTTATTTATGATGTGATTTTCAATTTTTTTAATAATATGATTTTCTTTTATTACATCAAGATATTTTTTGAGAAATATTTTATATATATGTGTGTGTGTGTATATATGTATGTATGTATATTGTCAAGTAACTGTCTAACTGTTTGCATAATTTTCGCGTATAAGATTCAAGCGCTCCAAAATTAGTATAACGTCTTTTTTTTCATAACGTCTTTTAAAATACTGCTAGTAGCACTCTTCGGAACACTCCTCGTATGTGCTCTTATGTTTAGTGAAAAACTGAATCATTGTGATGATCAATTAACTTAGAGCATAAGGTAGTAAGTATTTTGAGTGAGATGTATAAATAGAGTCAAATTTAGGTAAAATTAATGTTTTTGTCCTTTAACTTATTACAATTTGTTATTTAGTGTCTCACATATGTTTTACTAATTTTCAGTCCTTCAACTAATTATTTCTAATTTTTATATCCTTCTTTCAACTTTTCATTATCAGATGTTAAGATTGTCTTACATGACAATTTTTGATTAGACGTGTAATTTTTATTTTATTTTTAAAAGATGACATATATATTACACATTAAGTTGATATGATATGGCAATTCATAAACTAATAAGGTAACACCACATGAATTATGGAACCCTTATGTTTCCTCCTTCCTCAAGATCTGAACTCTTCGTATTTCGGCAGCAACCTTGCATAACCTTAAATTTTTAATTGATTTAATCCGTTTTAGAGCGTAACTTATAGATTTTTTTTTGCAAAAATAGTCTTCAAATTTTGAAGGTTTCAAGGTTATCTAGAAGTAACAAACTCAATATCTTTAACAGCACCATGACTGTCCACCATAGCCATACATGTTTGCAACATCTCATAACATCAAAGGCTCTCTCAAATCAGTCCTATTGATTCATTCTATAGATTCAGTTACACAATTTAGAATAACATGGTTAGGTCTCATAAGTTTTGGACCTTCGATTTTGATTAGTTGGGGTAATGAGTTTACACCAGTAGCACAACAAAATGGAAAAAACGAGGAATCAAAATCAATGCCAACAAAAAAACGATTAAAACCTGTTGATTATTATGATTTGAAATCCTAGAATTCATGGGAGATCCTGCTCCAGATCCTTTATTATTACCACTTAGAAAAGGAGAAGAAGACCCAAAAAGAATAGAGCGAGAAGATAAATTATTATAGGCGGAGTGAACTTCTTGGTATGATAGCAGGAGATTGATTTTTATTTTTCTTCTTTGATTCAACTTCATATCTGAGTTTAGGGTTTGAAATTAGAATAATAGAGATTTTTAGCATAAATTGTTGCATTGGAGTCAGAGACATGGTATAATCCACTACTAGCATGCTAATTACCTACAAGGCATAAAATAAAATAAAAAGTAAAAGAAGATTTTAATGCAGATTATTTTAACGTTCGCTAACGGAAAAATCTAAAAGTTTCAAGAAAAATAGTTATGAGACTTAATAACACAGAAAAAGAGCTGAAGGATTAAATAATAAAACTTAATTAATTGAGGAACGAAAAATTTAATTTTCACATTAAAAGTATTATAAACTCCCATTTAACCTCCTCCTCCTTATTCTTGTGTTATTCTAAGTACAGCCAAGGTAAAATATAGTATCAATTTTATTTTCATTCATTTTTTTTTTGGGGGGCCCGGGGTTATTTTTGGGTTAATTAAGAAGGATATGGTACAAACTTGTACTAAATTTTATTATTATATATAAATTATATGACTTTATAGATCAAAAAGAGAAGAGAAATATAATGATTTATTAATATTAATATCAATGTGATTTTTAGAAATCATTGAACGAAATTATTAGAAGTTTTAATTGCGCAAATCATAAAAGCCACTATTTAAAAAAAATTAAGAAACTAGACGAAACTTTAGGACTAACCAAATTATGTATCAATTATAACAAAATTATAAGAACTCATATTTGTTTCTATCCAGTCCAGCCACCGATCAAATTTTATTTTTCTTATATTTTCAGTTGTTGTTTTCGAATTACAATTGATTAGTTGCTACCGAGTGCGTGAGAGCCACGACGAAATCGAAGCTGAACCCGTTAGTCCCTATTGCAAATCGGAAGTGCGTAATATCCACGTATATTTATTGCGCGTTAAAATTTCTAGGTAAAAAATTTGTAATATGAAAAAAAAGTAATTTCTGGGTCTATTTTACACCAAAACGAAAAAGGAATCGGTAGGAGAGAGAAAGCGAAGAGAGAGAGAGAGAGAGAGAGTAGCGGTGGAGCGATCACAGGGAGGCCGGTCTCTTCTTTCTCCGATTCAAATCGATAGGAAGAGTTAATTTCAGTGAAAGTTCTCCGGCTGAATCAAAATGCGAAGCAATTTTGAAGCTTGAGAAAGCGAATGTAACAAGAGACATGGAAGAATTATTTACATGGGTTCCAACGAGCAAGCCTCTGTGAATACTTGTTCTGAATCTGAATTTTGATTCAGTTTTTGAAGCTCTCAATAAGGTCAGAGTACCAATTTTCTTTCTCGATAAACTTGAAAATTTGTTTCTTCGAGCTTGAATCTCTTCAATGTCTGCTGTCTTGTTCAATTTCTGTGTGAAAATATTAAGGAGCAAGCAATTCTAGTAATTTCCAAGTGTTTTTGACTTTTGAGTTTATTTGAGGTTTACTGGAGGGTTATTGAAGGTTTGAGCTTCTTAATTTGAATAAATTAAGGTTTTAATTGGAGGTGCAGCGGTATCTTGTTTTGGGTTCTGGAAATTTTGTGCCTAAAAATTTATGGGATTTTGTACAAGTTAACTGTGGGTGGGTTTGAATCGGTGGATTAAAATTTAAATTTTTGGTATTTGGGTTTTGGAGGGAGAGTTAGTTGGGATTTGGGATCTCTGATATTGGAATCTCAACTCCATTGGTCTGTGTAGTACTAGGCTTTGGTTTCTGAGATGGGTTTTGCTGCAGTGTTATCAAAAGTTATGGTAGATAGGTTAACTCCTGTTGAAAGACGGGGTTTTGAAAATGGAACAAAACCCTAAGTTGGTGGTTCAATTGGGTGTTAAATTATATGTTTAGGGCACTGGAATACTTGTAATCCTGTGTGTTGTGTATGGATTTTATGTGCTGAGAAATGCAACCACCACATCTGCACTCAAGGATCAATCTTGCTGAACTGAAAGCAGAGATAGTGAGGAAACTTGGGCCAGAGAGGTCCATGCTGTATTTCAATCATTTGAATAGATTGTTGAGTTTGAAGCTAAACAAGGCTGAGTTCAATAAGCTTTGTGTAAGGATTGTTGGCAGGGAGAATATTCCACTTCATAATCAGTTCATTCGTTCAATTGTCAGAAATGCTTGTACAGCAAAAGTTCCTCCATTGGTAAATGAAGTGGATGTTCTTAAGGCTACAAGAGCAGTTGGAAATAAAGAGCCACCAAGTGATGTGTACAAACAGAATGGGTCCCACCCCGCTATAACTCAGCCTCCAAATCCTCCGGTTTTCTCAAATGGGGACATACTGCCACTCTCACCAAGAAAGGCTAGGACAGGGAATCGTGATCGGAGGGTGGGGGATCGTCGTAGTGCTCTCGGTCCGAATGGGAAGATACTACAACCATTCAACACACAATATGGTGATTTTAATGTTAGTTTGGAAAATGGTGAGTCAATTACGCCTAATATTAGGAGGGCAGTGCAGCACCATCAAGGACTGAAACTGCAATCGGACAATGAGGTGAAGCTTTTAGGTGATCCCATATCTAAATTGTCTACAGTTTCAACAGTTGGTACAGTTTCCCTACATGGCATGGATCAGACTGAATTGTTCACTGGGAAAGATGGGAAAGAAGTATCTGCTAGGAGATTTCTCCATCCTCCACTTGGCATTCCACTTTGTACTGCTAGTACAGGTGGAGCCCGCAGAGTGTTATCTTCATCAGGTAGCGGTAAATTCGTTAGCTCATTCAACAACGGTGATCTGTTGGATAACATGGCACTGAGGGATCACATGGAGCAGATTGCCACAACACATGGCCTTGAAGGGGTGTCAATGGACTGTGCTAACATGTTGAACAATGGTTTAAATGCTTACTTGAAGGGTTTGGTTGGGTCTTGTATTGAACTTGTGGGGGCAAGGTCAGGACTTGGGCCATCAAATGACAGTTCCTACAATCATGAGGCTCATTATAAGCTTATTAATGGTTTTAGAGACGGTCATCACCCATATCAGATGCAAAGTAGCAGTAGGCCTCCTAAAGTCATAAATGAACACAGAGCGATATCTTTGCAAGATTTCAAAGTTGCAATGGAGCTGAATCCACAGCAGCTGGGGGAGGACTGGCCAATATTACTGGAGAAAATCTGCATGCGTGCATATGAGGAAGAGATTTAAGTCCACCTTGCTGGCTCCTGATCAGACTTGCAGTGCTTGCTGGGTAAATTGCCAGAACTTTCTCTACTGCCAGTCCGCTGCTCCTGGGTTAAAGACATGTCCCTAAAGAAAGTATTGGGGATTAGAGTAGGAACCTCTCTGTTGTCCTACTACAGTGCTCCTCTATCGGAAACCACATTTGTCAGCAACCAAACAAAAGGGAGTAGGAAAAAGGACAAAGAATGCTCATATTGGTTGCTCTGTTGTAAGATTAGATATGTCTTACTTCATATTTTCCTTGTGTTTTTGTAATTTAGAGTCAGTCAGGAAATTTAGAACAGTTTTGTAGGAATAATTGTGTAGCTCAGTATTATAGTAAGAAGTTGATTAGTACATGATGCAAGTGGTGTTGTGCATGTGTTTTCAACTGTAAGCATTGACTGGATTCTCAATATTAACCACACTGTTTACCAGTTGATTGTTCGTTATTGAGGCTTCGGTAAACCTCTCTAGACAATGTTTATCACTTCTAAAGGTTATTTGGTTCCCTTTGGCTTAAGTATAGTAGACACTATTGATTCCTTATTCCACTGCCTCCTGCTGCCATCATTTTATATATCTGATTTACTTCAAGAAACTACATATATATGTCTTGAAGATATCATGCTCGTTATCATAGAAAATCATTCTTACGTTGTTTTCTAATTTTGGCCTTGCACGTGTATCCTGGCTTTTCAGCGTAAGAACTGATGATATAGGTGGAGTAGCTGCTGGGAGGTAAGAACTGTTCAGTGTTCACTGACATGTCAGTATTATTTTGTAGTTGGTGTTATATCATTTCTATTTCGTATATGCCTTTTCAAGACTAGTTTGTCATTTTGTCTCTTTTCAAAAAGTGGTTTTTGGATTTATCAATTCTGGATGTTGCTTTGCTTGAATGGATAGTGAATTTAACAAATATGCACATTAAACCTGTACAAAAGGCTATTTTGTTGCGTTTAGAGGTTCAAGCAGAAGCTCAGTTCTTTCGTTTTGTGGTGGTATTTGCTGCATTCGTTACTAAAAGAAGTTGCATTCATGAAAGTGAATAACAATTTCAAACGCATTTGCCTCCAAACACACTTAGTTTAATGCCCATAATGCCATCTGTTGAATGCTGCATAAAGGAATTGGACGCTGAACAATTTTCCATCAATTTATATTCTGAATTTAATCTTATTGAAAAGTCTATAACTGGTGAAATCATGCCTATTATTATTAATCTTATGAACGTAGAAGAAACATAAATTTTTTTTAAACCAGAAAAAAGGCTGCCCATTACAAATATATGAGAAATTTCTAAGCATTGATAGCCTCGTTCTACTGATTTAAATTCATCGTTACTATCAGAACTCATTTTCTCAATGTGCATGATCATCTTCTTTGTCTGTTAATGCAAGATTATCTACTGGATGTTGCTTGTGTATCTTGTTCATCTGTTTTAGTACCCGTTGGCATTTGGTATACTGAAATGACATTCTTGCCTCTTTGGGTGTGAAGATTCTGCAAGTGCTACCTCTCCACCTATCTGTCCTATTTATGTTAGCTGTATATGATATTTCTAATTGACTTGCTCTCATTATCTTTAATTTTTGCTTGATATTAAGTACTTGGGGATTGAGGATTCTCTAAAATCCAGTGTTAGTGGTCAGTACATGCCTTTATTCTGCATACACCAGCCTATTTTAGTTTGATTTTTATTAATCCTGTTGAGCTTTATAACAGCCAGTAAAAGAGCTTTTACACCGCATCTACCTTGATACACAAGAATCAAAACAAGTTGCTTGTACTCGGCTCCTAGACATATCTCTGCAGCTCAGAAATGTTTTGGGATTTTATGTCTTCTTGTATTTTTGGGATCTAGTATTTTATTGGGTTCTTTTTAGAATTAATTAGACAAATTAATGAAAATTAAGATAATGGTTTGATATCCTATGATCATCAATAGTTGTTGATCAGAGTATAATGATTGAACCTTTTACAAAGTTATCCAGAATGCAATATCCTTCAAATATTAATGACTTTATTTATATTTTCTCCCCTTTATTTTAGTTTTACTCCAACTTGGAGGATTTTCATGATATAGCAGAGTCGTGGTATGTTGATCCTAATTGGTAATGAACCCTTATTGGCTGTTAATTTTCATTATCCATCATTATAATACTAAAATAGTATTTTTGCCGTCATTTCAGTGTGGCTTTGCATTTTCATGGAGTACATTAGCGTGCGAGTAGAGATAATCTGGATGAATCCTCTTCCTGAGAGCCAGAAAACGCCGCTAGCTTCACCAATTGTAGTTACATCTGTTCTTGTATTCTTGCATCCAAACTAGTTTGCCAAAATAAAATTCTTTTGTCCTATATTTGGAAGTGGAAAACGCAAGAGAAAATCTCATTGATATGGAATGTACATGTATTTGGAGCTCTGTGAACCTCTTTTACACTAAACTTCGTCATTGTACTAGATACAGAGAACTTAAAAAGTGTAATGAAATGGACTTCTTGTTAAGAAAGATCTTCTGACATTTTCGCATCGGAGAAATTCCTTTAGTTCCTACTTTATTGGTCTTGTCCATAGAAGAGATATTAGAAAAATTTGCACGATCTTATAACTTCTGTTTTGTAAACAGCAACCATGTTAGAGAGTATTGCCTCCCAACTTAAAGCGGTAGCAGCAATTATTTTTGTAAGGCTCCTATTGTGAATAAACTTATGGACCTCTTTGACTGGGAAAGGAAAAAGGAAAAAGAAAAAGAAATACATGATCTGAAGTGGTGGTTGGGACTGAATTTACGAGAGTTAAGTGAATCTGTGGGAGCATAGAATTCTTTTTTTTCATTTGTTGTTGTTGTGGAGGTCCTTTTGTTTTTTCCATTAAATTTTTCCCGCATGTCACTATTTTGTTCTTGGTATAAACACTTTAAAGTAGCATACATCTATATGAGTGAGCAGGAGCTAGAAAATGATAGGGATCAAAGTATCTAAGCCTGATTTTAGTTGCTACCCGACTATTGCTTTTATTTACCGTGTTAAATTATTGAATTACAACTGTCAATACTGTATTAGAAGTTTCACTTGTTGCTTGATGTATGCCTTATTGCTGTACTAATTTATGATTTTACAGTCATTACTGTATTTGGCTTTTATAATAAAGCAGATGATGGTACCTTTTTTCAACTTGCACATCCATCAGACATCTATCAACTCTTGGCAAAACTACAAAAGTGAGCTAGCTAATTCTTCAACAGTAAGACATGATTGTTAATATTGGCAAAACATGATATATTTACAAATGATTTTACCAATGCTGGTAGTGATCTTTATGCTGGAAATATAGGTTGACTGGGTACACTATACATCTATAGTATCATTCAGACATGACACAATCTAATTGGTCCAGATTATATAAGGCTCTCAGCCGCCGGCTGTAGGGTTGCGAATATTTGATGCCATCCATGTCTTGTTGCAGGACGTTTATTATTGTAGTTTGCACCAGAGAGACGCTTTCTAAGATTGGTTTGTGGAGAATGTGGTGGAAGCGCCGTGGTTGTGCCATATAAATATCCTCCAAAACGGCCTCTGCTTCCGCTTAGGAGAGCGTGTCATCAACTCAGATTCTGTTTTCCTAAGCATCTCCCACATTACCTGAACATCTTCGTATCCACAGGTTTGTACATCATCGTGAAGCTTCAGAAGGGCCGCATCTGAACCAAACAATGTGACAGACAGAAAGTAAGTAATCTGCTTGAATTTCTTGTTTCCAATCCCAAAAGATTATCAAGCTAACAAAATTCAGTTGATTGCTGATAATTATGAATATAAAATGGCATGAAATTCGTATTAATTATGTCATTACTAAAATTCAAATTAGCATGAGTACAATCATGTCATCACTATATGGGTATTCAATTTGAACTTGAACTTAGTTCTTGACTGGGGCTAGCAATTCAAGACTTTAAGAATCCCCTATGCACCTAACGATATGAGTAGCCTAGTGGATGGAGCAGATCACCTTATGCCAAGTCATCCTGGCTGCACCCCCGCCCACCACCATCACCACCCCACCCCCATAAGGCTTATAGTATTGCTGCTTGTGCTAAAGTAAGATAGTAAATGAATCGATCTTCTAGATTTTCGGTGGTTGCACTTCATAATAATAAACACACTAATAGTGACTAGTGGAATTATATTGGTGGATGTAACCATCAAGTGGACTCTTTCAGAGTGTCTTTATTTGTTTTTCTTGTAGTACGGTTGTAAAATAATTGAACCTAACAAAACTTTCACAAAACTGGTCCCCAGATATCTTCCTTGAGTTTTGAAATGGAACTTTCTTACTTGTTATGGTAAATCTGACTGCCGACAATCAGTTAAAGTAATTTTTCAATAGAATAATGCACTTTGTGGTTAAATATTGAACTTGCATTCGCGTTTGGTTACATTTATTTTCCAGAAAAAACATAACTGTTCGACCTTCTTCTTCCTCCCATTTTTTTTTTTGGTAATAGGTTTGGAGTTTTCTTTTTATTTTCTCAGACGCATACCATTATATAACTGAAACGAATAGTACCATAATTGAATTGACATCATTAATTCATTTTCGTAGCAACCATATTTGATTATTGTATTGATTGCTAGATAAATGACACTGACCTAGCAACTGCTGTCCATTTCTTTGGATGCAACAAAGTATTTAACAAACTGCCCCTAATTTTTCTATCATCAAAACCCAACTAATGTAATATTTCCTGAAGGGTTCTCCTGACACACATACATAAATACATATATACATATGCGTACACATGTGCGTGCGCATGCACATCACATATATTTATAGAATATATAGTAGAGAAGAAAGAGACTTCCTAATAAAGGAAGCAACTTGTAGATTGATTTAAGGGAAATGTGCAAAGTGAAAAGATGAGAGAATCCCTTTTTAAAGCTCCTAACATGGTGCAAAGTAATCTTGATACAAGTCAGATCGGCATTTATGCTCGAGTATTGATGCGTTTTTCTTTTCTTTTCTTTTTTTAATTAATATTCCTATTTTTCTTCTTTTGAAATGGTAACAAGAAGAAAGAATGCTTGAATTATGATATTAAATAAATTTAAACTTTTCCCCCTTCCATGTACTTACAATTTAACAATACCTGCATACATCCTCCAAATATAATATAAAGAAATAGCAAATAGACAAGGAAAGAACTTGAAAGCACAGCATGATAAGATATGGAGTCGAGAAGAAAATGAAGATTGATCTTAAATTCTACAGATCATGCATAAATATACAAAAACTAGCGTATTCGTCACTTTGGCTCCCAATTCACCAAAAAAAAGAAAACAAGAAAAAAAATTCTAATAATAGATTCCTTGAGTGTATCAGAATTTCTTTTTTTCTTTAGAACTATGCAGAAAATTAAGAAGATGGATTAAGAAGGAGAGACTATGACTGTGGGGGAGGGGAGAGAGAGGAGGGATGACCTGACCATTTTTGGGAGACTTGAAACGAGAAAGCAGAGAAAAACAGAGTTCTCTAACAGGGAACACCATCTTTTGCCACCACTCGGCCATCACTTTTCTGGCGGCGGCTGGCCGCCTCCTCCGAATCCTTCCGATTCGACTCACTATCCCTTTTAACCCTGCCAGACCTTCAGCTTGTCGCTGAATTACTGGTAGGTTTATATGATGAGAATATGTATAGTAAGAAACAGAGCAGAGATGAGGAAAAGAGTTGAGTAGTAATAAATAGTAAATAGCAATGATGCTACAATGAGAAAATAAAAAGAGAGAATGGTTGGGGAGTTGGGAGAGGGAAAATGATGAGTGTTGTGATGACTGGTACTACTGGTAGTAGTATATAGTAATAGGGAGTAGAGACTAATAAAATACAAGTACGTTGCAGGCAGCCACCACATCATTTAACGGTTGGGTTGGTTTTGGACTAGACGTGGGGAACTGAAATTGGATTTTTTTTATTTGGGGGTTAAACCTCAGCTATTTAAATTTTGTTAGTACTATTAAATTGGAGGGTATGTTATTTTATTTTTATCTATCGAAAGAATTGAATAAGTGTGTTATCGCATAGAATCTTGACCTTAATCCGTAGAAATAGGCTTAAAACAAGTTAGTGGAGATATATTCAATAAACATAACAAAGAGAATAATTGCTTTATGCAAATGCTGGTCTATTTGGTATGGCGCTAGCTCATTGGGTAGTCATATTGCTAATGTTAATTTATCTCTGTTTTATGTTATTGATATATCTCGGAAATAGGGCTGCAAACGGAGTTTGTAATATTCGATATTCTATTAAAATATTTATATTCATATTTGAAAAAAATGAATATTATCTGTATTTAATTAAAAATTAATAAAATACGAATATATACATATTCGCATCCGTTAATATCCGTATCCATTTTTAACAATTATTTATACTAAATTTTACTTCATAATTATCTTGTTTTTTTAATGTATATGTAATTTTTTAAATTTATATAATAAGATTACGTTCATAAAGTTATAGATAATTTATTATAAAATGAATATTAAGCTTATGGTAGATTTTTTTAAATCAAACAAATAAAATTTTATATTTTATGTGTTACATATTTTACTAAAATATTAAAATTACTCTCACTTAAAAAATATTCGAAATATTCGATATTCGTATTCGATTTTATTCGACGAGTATTATCTATATTCGTATCCGATTTAAAATGAAGTGAATACGACCATATCCGTTTACACCGAGGAAAGTTGATCTCCTCTCTAATATTTTAGAGTCCTGATATTTCATTAAGAAAAAAAATATAGTAATACTCTAATCACATCAACAGTTAATGGATAGACCTTGTAAATTTTATGAAGATATTACTCCGTAGATCTTATATTTTATTCTCCCTAAAAATTTCTAGTCTATTTTCTCAGCTATTGGAAGCTATTTTCCCCCTCAGGATGCATTTGTTCTTTATTATTATTTTATTTGGTTCTCGTTTTCTCACATATTGGAGTTTTTTTAATCAACAAAATCTTTATTATGGAGTCGCTTTTGACCTAATTAGGTTTTACCATTTCAGTGGTCTTTCCTTGTCATGAATATCTAAATTGATCATATTTGAGAACACAAATATATACGTTCATATTGTTTTCTTTTAATTATTTGTTTTCAAATAAAATTTTAGTTTATTGTTCTGAAGCTCAGATTCATTTAAGGAGAATTTTATCTTCATTTCTCTTAATTTATAATTCTATTTTCTCTATCAATAAAATTTCTTCCATGGTTATGGGTTTAAGATAAAAAAAAAAATGGGACTATCAATTAAGAACCTCTTGTAACTAATCTTTTCTTCCATGGTTATGGCCACTTATGAGTCCGAATCTCTCATCATTAGGCAGAATTATTTTATTTTTTAATTAGCACGAATAGAAATGATTCTACAACTAATCATGTGTGAGGGAAAGTTAAGTCGTATGAAAATATATTAGTTGAACCAATTATCGTTAGTAAAAAGATTAACTTCATTATCATTTTCTTTTACTAATGCTTTATAGGACTAAACTTTCAGCCCGAATTGAGATTACCACTGACATGGCCTAGAAGAAATGCAGTAAAATTTTTGATAAGAGTCCCACATGTAATCTGCGGCCGGATGCATTGCTTGCGAAGTTGGAGCACACCTCTTCTTCTAAAATAAGCTGTTTATAAATTTTTATCTTTCGAAATGTTTCGTATGCATAAGAAAGCAAGAACTAATTACACGTACACCAAAATACTCCGTATTAAATAAAAACTTGAAAGCTACGGTACTCCTAAAGTATTTTTCGACGGACAGTGAATGCAAATAATTATCTATACATCAATGGGTCTGATTTTTATGAAACATAACAGCGTCGGTGGCATACTGTACGGATCGACGTGGTCAAACAATACATGGTGAAAAGGATTGGCCAACATACATGTTTGAAAAAAAACATGTCAATTTGGACGGGACTACAACCAAATATCCAATAGCTAGGAGACACTCGAATGGATTGAAAATAATGGAAGGTTCAATTTGTCATTCCATTCAAATCTCCTTTTGCTCTCTCTTGTTATTGTTGTTACTCAGTTTTGTGTCATTTTCATGTCTTGCGTATACCATACCATCTGATGCATTTTCCTTTAATAATAAACGACTTCACCTAATACCTGTCCTTATATTGGAGCTTCTTTCTTGTTTCTCTTTAAGGAAAAGCTATTCCCTTTTCCTCTCAACTGAACGTAAGTTAAGTGCCACAAGTAAAAAAAATAGAGCTGCAGCCAGAAATCGTTCACAAGTCCAAATATTATTATATATCATAGACGGAGATAGATAATCATATCTACTGAAATTATGATATTGTTTGTTGAATTATTGTTAATAAAAAATCGAAAACACATGATTATATGAGTGTAAATCTACATTTCTTCATAAGTTTGAAGACTTTATATATCTGTGTACTTAGATCATTCTAAAATACCTTATAACACTGAACTACTGGATTGAACCCAGATGCTGAGCTGTTCAGTGTTCAAATGATGATTATTGTAACTCTCTTGTGTTTATTTACTACTGATGGATTGTTTAAATTTCAAGTTATCTCAATCAAAGTTACTAAGTCCTTGCTGATAAAAGAATTTTTCTTAAAAATTCCTTCTTAGATTCTATAGCTGTAACAATCTTTCATTTTGTAGATAACAAATTTTGATGGCAACATACAGGCATATCGTCATCATCCCTTTTTGTGGGGCTAAATGATCCTCATTAACCGTTTTGTTCGAATGAAGGTGCAAAAGAGGATTAATTCCAGGATTGCTATTTCTTATTTTCTTTATTTACTTATATGTTTTTAGACGAGAATACTTTTGAAGAATCCTAATATATGGATCAGATTTTTCTATAAAAAGTAAAAAGTAGGCCTCTAATATGAGTTTATTCCAATTTATCCATATCTAAAATTTTCTAAGGTGGACGGATAAACACAAGGGGTATATACTTTTATGGGATGAAGACGTGAAGTATATCCCATTATGGTAGTATTAGGGATGAATGCTATTTCAATAGACACCAAAAGTACCAGAAAAATAAAAAATCGAAACTCAATGAGTGGGTTTGTTGGGTGGGTGAGTGGGCACTAAACTCTCAAACCGTGGCATCAATGTAACCTGAGGCTGAGCCTCAGATTTATGTTTCGTCAACTTCAACTAGCATTTTTAGTGGAGCAACTTCTCTTCATATTATACTTATAAATTATTCTAAAAGGAGAAAAAAGACGTTCGAAGATACAACTTGTATATACTAACTATATGTTAGACAACGAGTATTAATGGATTTTTAATACACAAACAAATAATTTTAACAGCTATATACAAATATTATGGAACAAAAAGAATTCTAAATAACAGCTATTGTAGAATTTAAGTATGTATGGTTTAGAGTTGGATGAATTTAAGCATAACCAAAGAAACAAATATCAATATAATTTGGTTGAAAACAATTTCATGGATCATGAGCATATTACTTCACAACGAATCCTTTTCGGGAACCTGCAGGCGAGTCATGTGGAAATAATTCTCATTACTCGAATATGGTTTCACCTGGAGTTGCGCTGAATGATGCTAAAAATTGAAAATCAGACTCTACTTACATAACAGAAACTGGTAAAAAAAATTAGTAGTAAAAGAAATAAATAACAATCTGACCTATGGCTATTGTTTGATATTCCCGATTGATCCTATTGATAGTAAAAAAATTGAAACATAATAATGAAACTAGTAAATTTTCAATTTTGACTCCTCCTTGGTGACCAAGAAATTAACTGATCCCGTAACCGGACTGACTTCAACCAGGCCATTAAAGGTTACTTCCTACTTCCAGTTTTTGTACAAAATGGAACGCTTTGAAGGCATGAAGTAAGGAAGTAAATAAATAAATCTTCAAAAAGGCCATGGAAATTTATTGCTCGGTCATAAGTTACATCCCTAAACAGATAGTTTGACTAAATGGGTATTAAAATACTTTCATAAACTAAAATTGAGGCATGACATGGCAATAACAGCAAAATTAGGAGAACAAATGGAAGTTAACCGCATGACATACTGACTTGCAGGATTTTGCAATAGTATTACCTCCTTACTCGTTAGTCATCAATATTCTTCATATATTCCTTTGAGAGTTTAGTCTCCATCACCAACTTCTGTTCTTCAAGAAGAGAATATCCTGATTCGAGTAAAGTTTCCAATGTTTGCTGTTCAACCAAATTTAACTATTTTAAATATGAAAGTAAAATGAAACCACTGATACAGATAATTAGCTAGAACTTTTAATCAAATACATTTATTAAAAGATAGTCTTGGAAGTACAAATTATGCCAGTACATTGCTCTTTGAATCAACCAACGATGCTAAGCATGTGAAATAAATTACACTAATTTCAGATCATATGAGGATAAATCTTCTAATTCTTCTTTACGAATCAGTTTTATGTGAAAATGTATTGCTCTAAAACAAAGAAAGTATTATATACGTTTTGACCCACTAATGAAATTAATGGGGTTCATGAAGCACTTTAGACCTCTTCTGAAAGTTGGATGCCATATTAGTTTCTGGAAAAAACGTGGCAGTGATAATCATCCTTCACTGGTGAAAGTATATTTACTTCTATAGAACATCTTTTTTAATTCTTTTCAAAGTAGTTTAGAGTTTTTTGTTTTTTTTGGCTCAAATTTGATTCACATGTCTACAACATTTCATGTTTATATCAATGGTATTTCAAAAATATAATCATTATCAACCATTCCGAACTGCAATTCAGAGCTAGTTTTAAAAGCAGATGGTAGGTTTATAGTTACTCGGAGCTACCTTTGGGGGAATGAACACGGGGAGATTATCATCCTTCTTTCGTCTGAGAAGCCTGTTTCCAAGAGCTTCAACACCTCCAACATCTTCCACCCACTACCGTTTAAATTTTTAATAATTCAGGCAAAAAAAGTATAAAAGCATTTATAAGTCGACAAAGCATAGCTTATATAACCAACACGGCAAAAATGGTAAGACCAGGGTAATTAATTATGTTAAATAAATAAACTCTCATACTGTCATGCATAAATAGCTATGCATTATGTGACAGCTCTGCCTGTTGCGGTGGACAAGGTGTGCAGTATCGGGAAAGGGTAGAATTGCAGTCCACTGCTGATAATGAATTCAGTAAACAGGGTGTTGGAAGATGGTTGAATACCAACTACATTGAAGATTAAACGATTAACTCTCAAGGTTCTGGATGAGATGGGGGTAGAGGGTATGTCATAAATCAGAATATTGGATACTCTATGGCTAACACTGGGTGGTTTAAAGCAAGATACCCTTTTCAGCTTCGGAATTTCATGGTTAAGTATCTCATGTCATGTTGGTTTTAAATTGTGATACATGGCTCCGGTAAGTGCTGTGTGCTCAAGGAGCCAATCATTACCATGTACCAAAACGTATAGTACTCAAGTCTTAAATAAGCTCATTACATGTGATACTGAAAATTTATAATCAAGCAAACCTGGCTCCTTTACATGAGAACTCTAGAAGGATATTCCGTTTATAGATTAATATGCAATAGAATCCCCAATATACGCACCTTAAGAACAGATTGATCATATGTTCGGGACCTAAGAGCTCCATAAAAGTCCAGTGCTGCGCAATTATGAATGAAAAGCACAATTGTAAAGAAAAGAATTGACTGAAGAATGCTACAATAATGATTTTACGACGACCTGATAAATACTCAGTTCTTAGAACTTAAAGATCAAGGGATGTTGGTGGGAGCTCAAGACCAAAATCGACCACAAAGCATTCCCACATGCTAACCCTGTTATTATTTATATGGTAAGATCATAATCCCCACGTTTTCAATTATTTGTAGCTCATTTGAAGTGTGTATAGCTGTCTTGACATGCCAAAAGCAGCTTGACAATGCATATGCACACGCATAACGCATAGACACAAACACATTATAGACATACTGGTACATATCCAATGAAACATTTTTGTCAATGTTATAGATAGATTGTAAAATATAATATTTGGCAGTACTTTTAAAACCTCTTTATTTCCCATAAACATTTGAAGATCTACTTCAAATGGTAAGGAACCGAGTATGAAAAATCCAAATATTACCATATCCTTAGTTACAAAAGTTACAAGAAAAATGTATTTAAAAAAAGAAAAATACACCAATTGATGGTTCATATTGATATCACTCTTCAAGGCAAGCAAGCATATAAGTACCTTGGTTAGGGAATGTGTTCACAATGCCTACAACATCTTCTCTTGATATGCCATCTTTCTCATACATTCTTGCAACAATATTTATAATATCTTCACGGTTAGGCTGCCTGTTCCACAAAACAGCAAATCCGAGAAAGTTGGAGAGAGAAACCAAATATTGCAGCTAATAAGGACGATAAGAATAGCATGCCACATATCAATGTAAAGAAGCATCCCACTTGTTGGTTTTGTAAAGGTAAATGATTTGCTTAAGAAGGTTAAGAAATTGTTAAGAGTAAAAATTACCAAAAGAATTTTTCCATCCTTCCATCGCGTATCAAGGGAGCATAGAGTGTTGAAAAATCATTTCCTGTAAAAATGATAGGAATCCTGTTTGTAATATCTGATTCACGCCACTCTTGCCCAATACTAACTCTTGTAGGATTATCTGCCAAATTCATCAAAGTCCCAACAACGATTTGATTGTTGACCGTCATTTGGGTGTCACCTATTAAGAATAGAAGGACATATTTCAACAAAGAACCACAAAACAGAAAGACCTGGATCATTCATCAGTTCAGTTCAAACTTATAGTTCAATAGCTCACCAAATCTACCAAGGCCAGCGTCTATATCATTTACCATTAAACAACTCATCTTCCCCTGCATCAGTCTAAGAAAAGTCAAGCTCAACAGCTTTGAAAGTCAAACCAAGAGGATAAAAGCACTAGAACCCATATGCTGAAAGAGTCTTTGGTTTGCAAGTATTATCTAAAAACAGACAAACAGCAGATTACTTCTGCTAAGTCCAAACTAGTGGCGATAATTCCCACTGAAGTTGGACATGGTCTATAACAGCCATAACATGAATTCTAAGGGCCCGTTTGGCACAGCTTCTATAAAAAGGGTGAGGTGGGGGTTGGGGTAATAATGAGGTTAGTTTGTGGGTTTGAGTTGAGCTGAAATAGAAGTAGCTCTTTTTAGCTTCCTTTTCAATCCACAAAATGATGGGTTTAAGTTGAGGTGTACAACACTGTTAAACACAATTTTGTTAACACACAAGAGGTAATTCAACCCTAGGTTTGGTTGAGAAAAAAACAATGCCAAACGGACCCTAAATACCAAATTCAACTTAGGGATGACCTAACTGTCAAAGAATGATTTCACAAGATACTAGTCAATAACGCAGAGTCCATAGCAAAAAAAAAAAGTCTGTATAAACAAGAATTAAAACACAATTATCCCTCGAGCCTAAATAAGAATCACATGAAGAAATAAGAAATATAATGTTTTTTATAATATTCCATATGCTTCCTTTCCGCCCACAATGCCTTTACAATGTTTAAATCATCTCAGGAGCTCTGAGCCTTTGACCTCCACATACTTTAGTCAAAGTCACTGCTAACTAAGGGAAACCATAACCTAAACAAAGATTCCGGTGAAAATATATCGCATGGTTATTTTAGAATTTCATATAAGTGAAACCACAAAAGCTGTTTAACATTGTTACCACCCTGGTCCAGTTCAGATGCGCATTGTGAACCTTATTTCTGAACCTAATATAAAATGCAGGCATACATGGAAATATAGAATGTCTTCCCAAACTTGTTCTTCTTGTGAACCATTATTTCCAGTCTTTTCAAATGCTTTCTCATGTTTTTTATGAAAGAAAATAGTGCTTGACATAAAGGTAATCCTACTTCAAATTAGGTAAAACAAACCTTCGACTAAATTAAGGTAAAACACTCGGTTAAGACCTTTGAATTCGGTCACAATCCTAGACATGCATATATCTATCAGTAGAAAGTAGGAAAGCTTCTAACTTTGTTCTGAACCACTTGAGAGGCAGTTCTGTAACGTTCGCGTATCAGTCTTCCAGGTTCTCCTGTGAAGGAAGACATACATCAATCACATAAGATCAGATGAGAAAATTGCTAATGGCAGATTTTTAACTTTATTTATATTCTAAAATCTCTACTTTGCTTCTTATATGTATTGTCACACTCCCCTGCTCCGGCGCCTAAATATTAGAAAAGAAGAAAACCACCCCACTATAATAGTACACATCTTAACTTATGCAGCATTTATTAATATTTGGTTTAATAATTGAAAAAAACTCATTCCTCAAACAAGTTACCAGCTCTTTCCGATTCCAGTTCCCCAGCAGACATAATTATTGGTTCTATTCCCATGGCCTGGAATATAAGCTCAGTTTGGAAGGTTTTCCCCTGTCCTTTTCCTCCCCAAATGCCTGTGGACAGCATGAGAAATTAGATTCTGTTAGTGAAGACTCCGTAACTAAATCTCATACACACAAACATGCAGAAAAACTTCTAAAAAAGAGGGCTGATTTTTTTTCTTTTTTTCTTGCAGGGGCACTGAAACATGACTTGGTACCAATTTAACTCTTCAAAAGACATATATATAAAGAAAAACCTCCCTTTCGCCCATTCTCCTTAAATTTAATATCCAGCATACACTACATTGATCTCAAAGAAAGTATGAACTGTAATTACCAAGTATCAGAGGAACTTTTGCATTCAGAACATGAGCAATGTAGTTCTTAACAATGTGGCAGACTGCAAAATAAGTAATTAATTTGTCATAAACATTAAATCAATAAAATTAAAAAAACATAGGGCAAAAAAATTGTGATAGGGAGAAGTTTAACATAAGAAAATGAGGCAAAACATGTATATGATGACTACATGTCAAATACAAAAAATATATATTTCTAGCATGACATGCTCAAGTTTTAGTTAGACAACTGGGGTTGAAATCAAGCAGCTATGAAGAACTATTTGAACACTAAAGGTCTTTCCTATGCTATACAAGTAAAAAAGGAGGCAGAAAAGAGAAAATGCAAGAATGTTACCATGTTTAGCAAGATCTCGTGGATTTTAAGACATCCTACAGTTATAGATCTAATGGGAACAAACAGAGAGCGCAGATTGAAAATTTCAGAACATCAATTGGCAGGTGCGGTTTCAAAACCTTAATGAGAAAAGTACTTGACAGCAGATGCCAATGTATATGACTTTTTCAGCAGGAAGAATTGTTGCAAGGGTGCATTATTTCTCCTGAATTTCCAAATCCACTTCTATTGAATTATCGTTTCATTACAACATTGTGCAGAGAATTGACCAAACTTACCAACTTTATCCTGTCAAAATGAAACGGTAATGCCCATTAGATTTAAAAAAGAAACCACATCAGAGTTGTGAATTATATATTGAAACCCGGCCAGAAGCAGGAAGTCCCCAAGATTCTTGAGATGCATTAAAAGCAACAAAAGAAACACAATCAGAACATCTTAAGTGCAATGTCATAAAGCCAATAAACCAGAATCACGAAGATCAACCAATCAGCTTTAATAAGACATCATCACAGAGAGACGGCGACGAACTTGCAGATATAGATGAAAATTATGACATTGATACATAACATAAAACTTGAGACCTTTTCATAACAAAAGTAACAGTTACAGACTTGCAGCACAATCTGAGTCATAAATGTCGTTCCACACCATATTTTGATATTATATTTTGAGAAAGTGTCATTATTCTTTTTGGTAGCTTTTAGAAATGATCTTACCACATATTAAAAGCATATTCTGATTTTCAATATACATGTATACTTAATCTCAGAATTGAAACTAGTATACCACTGTTACTTTTTTCATCTAAGGTAAGTTCTTGCACCTAAAAGTAAATTATAAAAAATCAAAGATAAATCATAAGAATAATCAAGCAAAAGTACCATGAAAGCAGGAGCAATGTAATAATCTCCTTGAAGATACTCAAATGACCTAGTCGCTTTCTGACGGTAATCGAACACGATATCCGCTGCATTATAACGCAAGAAAGGATCAAACAACCAAAAGAGGACAATGAAATTCAGATGCGTAAGTTACAAATCATGAAATAAGAGGTTGAACATATCCTTTAATAGCTCCGGCATTTCAAGTAATCAATAGTTTCCGTACTTCACAAAGTACACAATTCAATTAACAAAAGAATACTTGTTTTGTTCCGTTCCTAAGCAATAGCTTCATTCCTAAGCAATCAGTAACATCAGAGAAGAAACAATTCGAGTGGCAAAAAGATAAATCCGAAAACTACTTTTGTTCTACAGAAAGATATATAGCGGAAGAAAGGCGTGAATATTTTCACTTACAGTCTCGACCGAGAAATTGCCCGGTGAAGAGATCATCAATGATGCCAGCCCTAGCTCCGACGGCAATGTTCATGTTATCGGATTCTTTGCCGAGCCTATACAGGTAATCGTTTCCCTCGGCATCCTTAGCTTCCCAAGAAGATTGCTCCGATAACTTTTTCGATACGTTGGGGACTTCACCGGTGCGATCGGCATCTCCACTCTGATTTTGATCATTAGATGTTGAAACTGAACAGGAGAAAGGAGAGGATCGGAGTTTGCTAGGAGAGAGGAAAGAGAAAGGAGTGAAGTTTGGGGATTTGAAATTTGTTGAAGAAGAAGATGATGAGAAGGAGATGAGATATCTGTTGCAGTGGAGAGCCATTAGATTGATGATGTGATAATATTGGACGAGGGGTTTTGCCGACTTGTTATGTTTTATTGACGTTATCGCGCAGTAACGGTTGGGATTGCTTGCCGCCATACATGATCAAGGTACCGTTAACCTTTGTCCTTTGGTGGATCGGAAAAGGAACATCGTGATTTCAGTTTTGAAATTTATTTAATGATATGTTCGTTGGAAGAGTTAGGGCCTGGGTTAGAGTAATAATAAGACTTTTTAGTAGCCAAAATAAAAATAATAAGACTTTTTTAGGAGTAACCTCAAAAAAGGACCTTTTTGTTTATTTTTTGGTTTTCTGTAATAATTGTTATTTTTTTATAATAAATATAATTTTTAAAATTTTCATTATTCTGTTAATTTTAATATGTTATATGATATAGGATATTTTATTTGTCCGAAAATAAGTGAATGGATTATTGTTAGATCATGTTTTCTATATTAAATTTAAGATTCTCTATGTCACTTTACATTTGCTATTCTAGATTTTTCACATTTATTAATACCGATTATTTTAAAGTTTAAATACGTCCACTTGTAAATTTATTTTTTAATAATAAATTGTTAATTACTTCAGTATATTATCAAGAACGTACAAACTCCAAAAAAATAGATCATATATATAGTAATAATTAAATTTTGATTTTTTAACTAATTTACAGGTTTAAATTAAAAGGTTAAAAATTATAGAAGGACGGTCTCTAGGCATTTCATTCTTGGTTTCGAAAACCAAATTTTTGTTCTACTATTATATCACCAATATTTTCTTTCTAATTCATGCAGTAGATGTGTTTAAGAAAAAACATAAGACTTTCTTAAAGTTATTTCCTTTTAACTAATCTGAACCGTAGCAGTTATGTAATTTCAACTTGCAACAAAATTATTATTGCATTATTTTTTTAAAAGATAAAATTTAAATAGAATCCTTGTCAGGTTTAATCACGTTAATTTGTGGGGGGGGAAAATTATGTATAAATTAGTGTTTTGACACTATCCACTATCCGGTGAACAAAATTGCAAGTGGCTCATTTATAAATTTAGTTGATATTTATGAAAATTTTAAATGCAAATTATATTATAATTAAAAGTTTTGGTTTGATTTAGAAAATTGAAACCACTGAATAATAATATTTCCAAGCACCCTCCGAAGGAGGGAGAAGCAAATATGTAAAAGACGGGAAGCACTTTTTGAAATATCACAATAATACCAAATGTTTCATACATCAGTATATGATCTTAAACAATTGGGCTTTCTTCAAACAAAAAAGAATATACATACATACAGTGATACAATTACTCTTCTAATTAAACATAATTAAACAGAGACTCGTTTGGTGTATATCTTGGCAGGTTATGTCCCGCACATGTTCAAGTACGAAATTATTTGGGAAGATCACCAGCTGCCAGTCTTGCTCTTAACTCCTTTCGAAGGATTTTTCCGGACGGTGATTTTGGAATTGCATCCACAAAAAACACGCGGTATATTCTTTTGTAAAATACTACCTGAAGACCATCACAATATTAAACACAGAATCGATATATTAATTACACATAAAATAAATTACAAAGCGCTTTAGTTATAACAAGTATTATATTATGCATACGCTATATGTGTGTAATATTTTTTCCTTTTTCTTTATTTTATAAGCCATTTTTTCTTATGGGATGTGTACATTTTATTTTATATTATTTTCATATGACGCAGATTCACGATGATTATTTTAAATAATAAATCTTTAATTTTATAATAACGGATGAAAATAACAATATTACTTGTTGAACAAAACTTGGTCGTTTCAATGTGACATATATGATGAGCATATATCGATGATGAATACATACCTGTTTTGAGACGAATTGCTTGATTTCATCTTCAGTGGTGTTGGAACCGTTTGATCTTACAACAAAAGCAACTGGAACCTCTCCGGCCTTTTCATCAATCATGCTGAAAACATATCACAATGATATGTCATTCCTTTTGTATTTTTTCACTAAACTCAAGAATTTGTGTCTTTCACATAAATAAAATTACCCTACAAATCTGATTCTGCACTTAAAAAAAAATAGAGGTGACAAAGACGTCAAAAATAAAAAAGTGGACTTACGGAACAACTGCAGCATCAGAAATGTTGGGGTAAGTGAGTAGCAAAGCTTCAAGTTCAGCAGGGGCAACTTGGAAGCCTTTGTATTTGATCAACTCCTTGAGTCTATCGACGATGAAAAGTTCGTCGTCGTCGTCAATGTAGCCGATATCACCGGTGTGTAACCAACCATCTTTGTCAATGGTGCTTTTTGTGGCCTCGGGATCATTAAGATAACCTGAAATTTGGTCATGGTCATAAGTCATAAAGATCTATCAATAATTTATTTTATTTTATCTTTATTCAATTATTATTATTGTCATTGTCTTAAACCAAATACCAACAACCTTCAGCCTTTATATATATATGTAGTATATAGTTGACAAATTTGACAATTCTTTTCATTTTATTGTATTATACATGTGGATATTCTTGTCTTCTTTGTTGTCAGGTCTCTAATAGTTTAATGTATGGACTTGGTAGTTGGTTGGTAAACCCCCAACACTGACCTCCAGGCTCCGGCCCACCACCAAATTCCTACCTGCTCTCCCATTACTGATTGCATTGCATAGTGTCTTCTTACTCCATTAACTAAAAAGTAGTTGCTTCCATATTTATATTTTATATTACACCAGATATCCGGACGTATTATTATATATTTATATATCGACAGATGAAATATAAGAGAATTATTAATTAGCTAGATCACCTTCCTATTTTGATTTAAATAATAATCGTTCCCCTTCAAAGAAGAGTTGTAGTTATTGTTTCAAATTTAATTTTATATATCGACAGATGAAATGTAAGAAAATTATTAATTAGCTAAATCACCTTCCTATTTTGATTTAAATAATAATCGTTCCCCTTCCCCTTCAAAGAAGAGTTGTAGTTATTGTTTCAAATTTAATTTTTAACAACCATGACAAGTTGGTCTAGATAGATGTCAGTTCAAAACTTAGAACATGTGGAGTTTTACTATGCCGTATTTAGTTAATTATTACAATAATATCATCTAAGAAATTAAATTTAGAAGCATAAATTTTATAATATTTTAACAGTAGGTAATTATATTTTCAGTAGAAAGAAAGGCGATTGGTGACAAATTGACATACCTTTCATGATTTGGTCACCTCTAATACAAATCTCCCCAGGTTGGTTTCGGGGAAGGGAAGCTCCAGTGTCGGGATCAACAATCTTCATCTCAGCATTTCTTACTACTGTTCCGCACGCACCTGACTTTATTTCAAATGGTTCCTTTGCAAATGCTAAGCACATTGCCAGCACCGGCCCTGCCTCCGTCATTCCATATCCCTGTTTAATTTCCACCCAACAAAATAAAAAACATGTTAGTTGAATGAACTTATGGTAATGTTTATTTCTACTCCCTTTCCTTAAAAAGAAAAAAAAATCCACGTTCATTTAAGAATGCTCCAAAAACAAAAGAGAAGAAGAATAAAAAGAACTAAAGAAGAAAAACGATGATGAAGAAAGACAGATGAGCAATGTCCAGGCCCGGCCCTGGGCACAGGCGACCGCCCAGGACTAATATGAGAGAGGATCCAATCTGAATTTTTTTTGGAGATTGAATGTAAAGACAAATCTTGATTAAATTTTTTTTATTAATAAAAAATAGTTATTTATATGTTAAGGTTATAGGATCCACAGGTCTCAGAAGTGTCAAAACCGAGCCTGGCAATGTCCTGGTGCTTTTGATTGTCTATTGTGCTGTTTTTTCGTCCTACAGCTTGGAAAGTGAACCGTGGTGTCTTTGGTCTAAATATTAGAATTGTGTTGTAATATGAACGCATTTTCCTCCCAAACTTCAAACAAGTATGCCATACAAATAGTAAAGCTTGCAATGCCTTAGTTCCTAGGCGTAGAAAATATGAATTTGTATAGTATTTCAAACAGTACACATGCTTATAAAAGATTAACTCCATGTGAATAAATATTTGGTACCTCTAGAAGCAATCTTCCTCTCTTGTATCATCTTGTATAAGAATCATAGTAAAACTCTATTTTTCACATAAATTTTAGTGTTCTTATTTATTACTTTTGCATTATTTTATAATAAATTAGGAATTAGTATACAGTTATTGAAATTTGCTACTTCATGCCAAAATATTGGAACAATAAAATACTATGTAATAATTGGATAAAGTAGCTCATTCCCCCTAATAACCCCATTGTTTCGCCCAATTTTCTTCGGTGGTCCAACCTAACTTAGTTTTGACTCACCTAACCTAGTTTTGTATTTTTGGTCGCCTTTTCTTTAGTTGTGGACTTTGGTGTATAATTGGATATAAAAGTACCCGCAAATGTAGATACTGCTCCATTTCTAAGTTTATCACATATTTTATTGAAATCTTAAAATTAAAAATAAAAAATAAAAAAAAAGTGGCTTAGCTATAATCTCCTATCGTGTATCGGTTTATTCTACTATTCATAAGTTGATTTTCTTTTGGCTTAGCTATGATCCCAATCCATTTGTCGTACTCTGACTTTTCTTTATTATTATTGTAGGAGAATTTAATTTTTAATGTACACTCGACAATTCAAAAAAGTGAATACTCTAAATGAGAATTATTTGAGATGACAAAATTCATTTTATATAATTAGGACTCGGTTGTTTTCATTCGGCTATGATCAATCAGCCGAATTCAATCAATGATGAACCAATTAAATGTTCCAACAAAATATGCCTACCACGATTTAAGAAACTCTTCCGCGTATAACTTTGGGTTGATTTTGGGAGGCCACAGAACTTGGAATCAGCTGGTCCACTCTTCCAACCATACCTTAATGTCAGTAGATTACGCAATCTTCACGGATTGATTCGTATTAAATTCACTCCATTTTATCCTCCAACCTCTCTTTCTTTTCTCAATGGAGTACGTTAGATTTATTTTTTCTATCGCTATACACTTTTACGAGTCTCTTATAAAATAGTTTATGCCGTAAGGATTTATTCCCGCCGAATATGCTGGAATATTAACTTTGCTGAATTAACTTAACTGGGTATTGGGTATATTATGTAGCGGACTAGTGGAGATCAAGATAGTAAGATATATAGCTGCATCTACACGTGTCTTTTAATGTAAAAAACTTTTTAAAAAAAAATCGACAAATTAAATCTTTGACTTATTTGAAAACGGATGAAGTAATAATTTGTGTAACGACATAAATGAATTATGAATTTTGAGGTAAAATTCGCAGTACCTGGCCAAGTTTAGCATTTGGAAACTTTGCTCTAACAGCATCTTCGAGCTCCTTCCCCAGAGGAGCCGCACCTGACATCACCGTCCTTACCGACGACAAATCATATTGATCGACGAGCGGACTCTTCGCAATAGCCAATACAATCGGCGGCACAAACGGACCGATCGTCACTTTATATTTCTGAATCAGTTCCAAAAATGGAACAATATCAAACTTTTGCATAATCAAAATCGCTGCTCCAGCTCTCAAACCGCAGAGCAAAATCGAATTGAGCGAGTATATATGAAACAGAGGCAATACACAGATCATCACATCATCACTGTGTATATATAAGTTTGGATTCTCTCCATCCACTTGTTGAGCCACACTTGTCACAAGCCCTTTGTGCGTCAACATCACGCCTTTAGGCAATCCCGTGGTCCCGGAGGAGTACGGCAGAGCCACCGCGTCCTCGGTATCAATCTCCACCGTCGGCATCTCGTTCTCGTCCGCCTGAGTCAACTCGGAGAAGTGCAAACAGCCGTTCGGCGGCGAGTCGATACACATGATTTTCAAACCATTCTCCTCAGCGAATTCTCTGACTTTGTCCACGTAACAAGCTTGTGTGATTATGAGCTTGGCGTTAGATGCCTTGGCTTGCTTGATCACCTCGGCTTGCGTGAAAAATGGATTCGCCATTGTCGACGTGGCGCCGCGATACGATGCCCCCAAAAAAGCGAAAATGAACTCGGGGGAGTTTGGTAGGAGGAGCATGATGGTGTCGTGTTGTTGGATTCCGAGTTTGTTGAGGCCGGAGGCCACTTTTCGGGAAATGAGCTCAACATCGGAGTAAGTGAAGATTTCAGCCGTGGCACCATTAATTAAGCACGGTTGGGAGCTAAATTTGGAAATGTTTTCGAAACAATATAAATGTAAAGGGAGATGTTTTGGGATGTAAATATCGGGGAGTTTAGATCTAAAGATTGTGTCTTCATTTACTGTTCTGGCATCCATTTTGGTGAGAGGAAGGGAGGGACAAAATTAAGAAATGAAAGAATTTTGGAGTGGGTTTGTTGTTCGTTACTTTTTAGTTTTAGTTGGGTGGAGCAAATGCTAAATTAGAACAAGTAGGAGAGACAATATATATAAGTGAAAATGTGATGATAGCCGGGGTTGGTGAAGGGAGGGGGAGTTGGTGAAAGGGAGTTGATGGGGATTTTTCGATTTCTATGTGGTTGAAAATGGACAACAAGACATGTTGGAGTGTAGTTGGTAAGAATATGGTTGGTTTGTAATTTTTTACATTTTTTTTCCGGATCGGAGGAAGAGGGTGGGCTCTAGAAAATTAGGTGGTGACTAAGCCAAGTTCGTAGGTACTTCCATCCATTCTCAATAGATACATTTCACTTAATTATTTTTTTTGGCAAAATACTGTGACTCGACTTTTTTGATGATAACATAGTTGTTTAGTTATTTTTATCTTTTTCTGGTTCAAGAATTTGTATTGTAGACTATACAAATAGTACTACTAATTGCTTTTTTATGTTTTACAAAAATATGTTATATATGATTTTTTTATGGATATTAATATTTTATATTTGATTGAAAATTTTATGTTTAAATAATAAATATTTTATGAAATTTATTATAAATATTTAATTAATAATAAGGTAAGATGTTATAAAACAATTTACAAGATATATTAGTTTAAATAAAAAAGGGTACAAATTTAACTCTTTTTTGTTGAACAAATTTTATTTTTAAATGTAACTTTTTTTTTTTATGAATCAGAGGAAGTATAAATTTTAAAATAAATTTGATAGCACTATATCACCTTTTAAATCTTATATTACACAATTTTTCTATAATCAAATTAAAAATATCTTTTTCAATCAGTTTCAAAAAAAAATTAATATATAATTGTTTCACAATTTAAATTTCTTTTACCGACTGGCCTAAAGGCCGAACGACGCCATCATAGTGTGGGCCAACCTCACAAGAAGTTCACATAGAATAATGTCAAGAAAAAAAAACCCATCATGAATACTTATGCTTAAGAACATGAGATCATTTTAGAACAGTGAAAAAATGTACTAAATAAATTAAAATGCCAATTTTCTAGATGATTAAATTAACATAATAATGGGAATAGACGAATAGTAGAGAACATAACTTCATGTATACACCTAGTCAACAATTTGGTATGTTCCTGTTTTAACCTTGCTCAACAACAATTTATCAGAGACTTTAGCAAAGTCAACAACTTCGTTCGGAGCTAGCCTGCTTGATTTTATATTAAATTTAAAATGAGGTACTCTTAAAATCAATGACGACCCATTATTCTATAGCTAATGATCATCGTCTTTATCTCTCTTTAGTTGGTAATAATCATATTATTACCATGTAAAAATATATTTGTTCTGTTTTATTTTCTAAAAAACTTGACAAAAGTACACGGAGGCGGCTGCGCAGTCTTCAAAATAAAAGTTCTGTTGTATTTAGCTATTCTCAGAGTAATTTATTCATTCTTTTCATATATTTCTATCCATTATACCCAAAAAAAATTGTCATTTTAAAATTTACAAGCATATTTTTGAATAATTTAAATATAATTGATATCGATTATTAGTTGATTAACAAAGTGAAGTCTTTGTTTGTTTGTTTGTTTTTTTCCTTATAGTTCCAACAGTTTAAATTTTATAAATTTCATAAATTTAATATGAATAAAATTAAATGTAACTTTTTATGAACATATATGTTGTATATTTGTGTGCACGCGTGTATTCTCAAAAATATGTGTCGAAACACCGGGCTATTAACTGTTTCTGAAAATTTTTTGAGACCTCAGAAATCCTTCTACTGCTCAAGTGGCGGGCTAGGGACTAAGCTTCCCAAGTTATATTATTTATTCAATACATACAATTTTTGAAAAAGTCCATATGACTCGAAATAAACTAATTGTGGCATAAAAAGTTGTTCATCTTCAGAATTTTATGAAACTATATATTTGTCGCTTTGACTAGGTGTTTGTTTCCAGCGAAACCATGTTTTAAGATTTGGCGAACGCAACAAATGATGAGAAACTCAAAATATGCAACCAAATTGTGAAATAAGTGTTTGACAGAATGCCTGTACGAGTTTCGTAGAAGAGGAATAAGAAGATGTTTTAAAACAACGACCAGAAGAAAAACAAGACACACGAAACACCAAACTTGTTATATTTTTTAAATTTTTTATTTTCTTGGTAACACCTAACTTGCTATTGGGCTAGAAGTCTTAATCTGTGGTCCCTTTATTACCATGCTACAGTTTGATTTTTTATTGTAACAATAACACAAACGGTAAAATACGAAATGAGATGCAAAAAGAGAATATTTAAAATCCTTCAAATTTGGTCATATACTCGTATCATTTGTTTGAGAGGTCAAAAACGAACCAATGCGATTTCTACTCTAAAATACTTCATGCTGCATAAGTGGACCTCAATGGCCATTTAAAATAGAACGATACTATAGACATTAATTTATATACAAAAAAATATATGTATAAATTGATATTACTAAAGCATATAAAGTATTAGTGGACCATGATGTATTTACAATTTAAATTTTAGTGATCGATAACTTAACACATATTTATATACATATACTTGTGAAAGTTATCGATGTGCATAACAATTTACTTTTAAAATACTTCGCGTTGAAGATTTGAATATGTTACAACCTTGAAGAAACAAGCTGTACTTCACGTTAACATTGACTCTCATACATTACCAACCTCGTTTATGTTGTGTGTATACATATATATATATAAACCTCCAAGTCAACCTAACGGTCTACGGCAGTATTTTACTATTCGTTTTATGTTGTTGTGTGTGTGTATATATATTTAATTATTTTAAATTAAGTTAATTCTTTTCAAATTTACGTTTGATATAAATTATATTAAAGTTTTCAAATTATAAAAATTTCTTTTACAGGGACCTTATAAATAACTCACAGCTCAGGGCTCTCACTATTTTATTAGCTAAGTTTGCATAATTGTATGTAAATTTTTTAATTTTTTATAGTTTAAGATGAGTAAAAATTCATTTAAAAGGTCAAATATATGTACTTCTACTAAATCTAATACACATAATTTTGTCGAGCATAACCTTCTAACATGCGTGAAAAATGTATTTGTCAAGTTATACTTGGAAGAGAGATCCGGCAATACTAATAAATAGCAAGTAGTCAACTTTCTTAATTTTAATTGTCTTGTGCTCTCGAGAGCATTTAGCATGATATTAATTGTCTTGTGCTCTCGAGAGCATTTAGCATGATATTAATTGTCTTATGCTCTAGAGAGCATCTAAGCCTGTTACAAAGGGTATATCCCTGATTCTAACGCAATCCACAGGCAGTATGGATAATTCAGGCTTGCTCAGTCACATAAGATTTATCACTTTTTCTTTTTGGCCCACAACATACATATATGCTGCATCTGTCCATAATCTAATATAATGAGTGAGCAGGGAGGGTAGGCTCCTTCATAAGTGTTCAACTGTCTCAATATTAAGGCTATATATTCAGACATATAACATATTCCTACTCTTCCTAATACTGGCTCGCATTAGCAGTCCTTATTTCTTCTAAATCATTTTGGTTGGGTTCATGATTCCATAAGATCGACCCAACAGAAACATATTGTATTGATAAATTTCAAATAACTTATTTTTTTTCAATCACATTGTATAATGTAACTGGGAATCATGTTACAACGTTGTTACATTACAAGACTAATAATGTAGAAGTTTGCGTAATTTCATCACTGCACAGTACAGGAAATATATGGCAGTCACATTCTATAATTTTCTGGAATCAGATTTATCATGAACTGCATCATAACGTAATCTGTGATTATCATGTATGATGTTTCAAAAACTCCCTTCTTCCGTTGTTGGCCTCCTTAAATAATATCGTAAACTATTAGCAACAACCTGCAAAATTCATACGGTTATCATTCACGTTAAGTTCCCATGATGTGAGCATGTTTCGTTTTAGTAAAACTACTGCTCCGTTTGGTTACTCAAATTTTGGTAATAAACACCATTTACCTGTTGAAGGGGCTTGATGAGAGCTTTGTCTCTGTAATTGACATGAAACTTTGCCTTTGCCAACAAACCCTAAGTGGAAAGAGCAATACAAACACTCTTAAGCGAAGCAGTGTTGCTGATTTCGATATGAAAATCAAGAGAAAATAACTAAATTATGGCAGAAGAACCAAGTCATTACCTCAGTGTCGAATTCTCCGGACACAACTGTGACATTAATGTCTGTGATGATCTTTACAAGATCCACAAGTAATCCTGGCCGATCTGCAGTCTCAACATATAACAAGCTGCAAAATTATAGAAATTAGGTGATTTCTCTTCTATCATCCTTATTCAGAAAAACTGATATGAATGACAACCGGAACTGTTATCAGCCTGACAGCCTCTAAAAAATTAATACTACATTACTTTGTACTATATAAAAAAGAAAAGATCTAGTTTATCTGTGATATGTTTATAAATAAGTACCTTCGTTGAGGGCTATCTTCATAAACACGAACATGAGTTGCAATGTCCACATCAACCTGTGGATTTCAGAAAAACTTAGCACGTGCATAGGTATGCATGAATGTAGTCCACATCTTAAGTATTTGAGCAACATCAGACATTTAAGTTGTGATTGTACAGCTGGAAGCGCCTATAAACACACCATTTAATCAGGACGTCTTATTAAGTCATACACACTACTTTCCTTAGCATGAAAAGAAATGCAGTTATGGATGCACATATTAATCCTTAAACTTGCATTACGTGCGATTGTCTTCCATTTATACAACCCACAATGAAACAACCACCACTATCTGGTGCATGCATTTACTCAAATGTATCTAGAAAGAGAGAGATAGAAGCTCACTTGTCATTAAAATATATCCTTTTTGAAATAATATGGCACCTAACTACATATGTTAACCAGATACATCTTTTGAGTACCTTCTCATTTGGTGGCATAACTCCAAAGGCTGCTCCCATTGCTAACTGCGAACTGGACTCCTGGAGGAAAGGGGCACCAAATTAAAATTAATAAAGGCTGATCAATTGACAAGTGAAAGAGTAGGCGCTAACCATGGAAAGTAAACTATTTAAGAATGAATACCGGATGATACTCGAGCAAATTGTTAATAATTGTCAAACGAATTGCCTCAAGCAACTCCGGGTCCTCAATTTTTCTACCATCAGAGCTGCAAACAAACCCACCGAATAAGAATCATCACCGACCATCAACTGAGTGAACTGATATATATTGAAAAGGACACAATTTGACTGATATCTTAATCCAAATCAAATAGTGCAACTTCAATTTTCAGTTGCCCGAATGTTTGCCGGTGAATTCTCACATAAGATTACAGATCTATTAGTTTGTTATCGAATCTGAAATGGTAGGTCAATGTCACTATGTAAAAGTATTCGGTAACAATAGACTATCCAAGTACAGAATTCAATTGAGAGTCTTAACTGCTTAAAGTAAGGACATATTTAATCCAATAGAAGATAAACCACCTAGTAACTGCCAAATTCCAGAAAAAACTAAAGAATTACTCAAATGGATATAGTCGGCAACTGAGGGGCTCAATTAACGCGTACTAATGTCAATATGAGGCTTACGCTTTAGTGATGGCAAACTTGTTGTGCTTCCCAGACGAATCAAGATACACATTTGCCTTGACAACATTAAGCCCGAGATTTTTAAGCGCGCTCATCTGAAGCAAGAAGCCAAGAACAATACAATGATAAAAATGCACGTGAAATCCAAATTTCAAGGACCGGTGTCATAAACAGTGTCATACTGTGTCAAGCAGAGCACCTAAGCGATCACCAAAAGTAACCTCCACCACAGTGGCCTCTGGGTCTGAATCTTGGTCTATAATCACCTTGGGTGTTGGGATTGTATCACTTTCCTGAAAACAACACAGATTGCCTCATTCACATTAGTTAAAGCACATAGTAACTCTGAGTTGAAATATCAAGCAGTTCAACGTGGAAAGATAAGAACTGCATTGTTGATAAGAATGACACCTCGACAGCAGTGGCTGATGAGGCTCTCACAATAACTACGGTTGCTGACAACGACAATCTGGCAGAAAATCACATTCAGAACTACAAGAATAGTCATATTTAAATAAACTAAATAAAAATGATACAGTTTTAGATAAATAAATACAGGATACGGAAATTTCATGAAATGAAAGGGATAATTCACAAATCATGCCCTTATCAGCTTAGGAAATTACTAAAGCTTCTTACTGTTTTCTTCCTCTTCTTTCCAGGTTGTTAGATACAGAATATCCTTAAGAGGCTCCTGGAACCTTTTTTACCGGTTAGGTCCACAAATATTATCTACACTCTCAATCTCCAGTTCAAAATAAACATAAAATGGAGGATATAAATGAGTTTCATCACGTAGCTGCCTAAGTATAAACACAATTCTCAAGAAGTAAACATAGAATAATTTCCTAACTGGAAAAGAAATGGACAAGGCACAATTTAATCTCAGATAAACATCAAGATAGAAGTTCTCGAAAACCATAACACTTGATGTCATTGAGAATTTCAAAAAGATTACACCATCAGTATGCCCCGAAAGAGATATTCAACAAATGTTTTTAAAACAATATTCCGTAATAATCAAAAATAAAATTCAAAATTCAATAAAAATACTGGTAAAACAAGTTCTACTAATATCTTCATAATAAGTGAACGCAATTAGAATTCAATAGTATAAAAATATAAAATTTAGGTAACATCAAATTTAGTGAAATTGAACATGTAGAAAAAAATAAAAATAAAATTTATTGACAACTCACCTTTCTACTTATCACCAAAAAGGAAAAGAAACCCTGCATACACTTCAATATCCATACAAAATTTTCTTATAAGCTTGAGGACAAACCTTAGTTTTGAAGAAATGCAAGATGGGTATGGTGAATCCAGAGCAGATGAACTTCTGATAAGAGTTGGTCTCGACATGGGTTTAATTTCAAGAGACTTCAAATTGCTGTAAATCCCAAGAGTACACCCCGAAGAAGCCATCGCCACAGCAATATGGTAAACCTCGGGTAAATTGATTTCTATAAGAAAAATAATAGCAATATTAAAGAATTTTAGTACGCAATAGTTTTCTGTGCTGCGTCTATTAGAGAAAAAGAAGGTGTACAACAAGAAATTGAAGAATTTAAATCAAGAATTTCGAAAAGAGAAATTGGGGGTAAATATTATGAGGACTAGAATCGAACAACTTGGCTTAAAATGATGATGAGACTGCTGTTGTTGTAGTTGGTGTTCTAGTTGTATCCGCCATTCCCAGAAGATGAGGAGAGAGAACTATTTTTAACGATGTCTTCATGATAATTGATACGCCTTTCACTGTCACAACTCGCAATACTTTAAAAAGAAATAAAATATATTTCATTTGAGGGCCTCAAATATTTCGAATGCGATGTGATCCATTATTGGGGGAAAAAAAATACTCCATTTGTTCAAAAATAAATAAATTTGACGATTTTTAATTTTATAAATTTAAATTAAAATTATGTGTAAAAAAAAATAATAAGTTATAAATATTCAATTAAAAATCATCTAAAAAAATTGTAATGATAAATTTTTGAAAAATATGATATTATAATAAAAAAAATTGTGCAAATATTAATTTTTTTTGAACAAATTTTATTCTTAAATGTAGTTATTTTTCTTTTTAAAAGATGGAGTAATATTATCACAATTAATTTCTTAAAATTAAATTCATATTGACAATAACTAGGCATGACAACTGGACAAGTATGGGACAGGGAGTTGTTCCCAAACTTTACCCGCTAAACTTACATAATCTCTCAAACTCTACCTTAACCCTATAGAGTTTAACTAATCGGATCCCATTAGGGTCAGAGTTGGACAAAAAATTAGCAGGTCGAGTAAAATTATCATCTCTACAATTGACCCCGATGGTACAATTTATCTATTTCTTTTTTGGCGTTAAAATCATTTGAAACCCAATTTATCTCCCTTTTTTGTAAAATTCCGTACTAACATTAAAGATTGAATAGATGAAAACTAAAAAATAATTTAAAGGTATATATATTTTAGAACATCTTTTGTACAAAATAATTTCACAGGTTTATTTATGAAGAAACAGAAAGCATAGTGAATGTAATGACACTATAGATGATGAAAAATATTTCACTTTGATTACTAATATTTCATTTAAGTTTAAAATTAAAATGGAATTTTTTTATTTGATACATATTTAAGTATCTTTGATCCTATTAAATACACTCGCAATCAGATTCAAAAACGCATATGTCATTATTGAAAGATAAATGCATAATTTTTTTATATTTTCTTTCATTTTAAATTATACATCTCAAAGGTCACATTAAAGACAAAATAAAAAAGATAAATATATATATTTTTTAATTGTTAATTACATGTTTGGGTATCACCGTTTCGTGGACCAATGGTACTTTTTTCCTTCTCCGGTGAAAGGATGGATTCAATATATATATATATATATATATATATATATATATATATATATATATATTTATTTATTTATTTTTTATTTTTATTTTTTTTTGCTAAGTAGGATAGATTCAAATTTTCCCATTTATTACTTCATCCCTCTAAAAAAAATACTTAAGAATTAAATTTGTTCAAAAGAAAAAACAGTATTTGCTTAATTTTTTTATTTTGATAAAAAAAAAATTCATTTTATCATTCCTATATTATCATTAACTAAAAATTTATAAGAAATTTTATGAAAATTTTTTAATTTTTAAACATGTAATCATCAATCAAATATACATTTAAAATATTTGTTAAAAAATTAGAAAACAAAAATTAACAGATAGAGTATTAAAACAATTATTTGGCCAAAAAAGAACAGCAACAATATCAATTTGCCCACTTAAATTGTTCATTGTTACCCATTCACCTACTAAACTTTAAAAATATAAAATTAAACAATCAAACTTTATACAACTAAAACATTGTGTAATTTCATTAAAAAAAAATTGTATCATATTTTTTTGGAACAAGAAGTCAATCTAAGGCATTCAATTCAAACATAAAACTTCCAATAACTCAATGAAACCATTTAACCAAGTTTTTTAATAATTAAATGGTGGTGAAATCAATTTCAATTTTAACTATTCATGAATGAAAATTCAATATCGAGTTCTAAGTTACAAAAATCTTTTGGCTTGTTTCAAATCAAAGCTCGTGATTGTAGAAATGTAATGCAACAAACGAGTTTCGATTTTGTTTTAAATTGAGAGAGAATTAGATAGTCAAAGTTTGATAAATACCAGTGTTCATAGCATATTTGATATTTTGAATTCGTCAGTAACCAATGATTTTTTTGACAATTTTAAACTGTCATAACTTTTGATCTAAAAATCTATTTCGTGTGTAATTTATTTTTATGTAAAGTGCGTCACTATAATTTTCAATTAAAAAAATACTAAAAATTAACAACAATCGATGAGAATTTCTACCTTCAAAGTTGAATATGCAGGAGACGGTTGAAGAACAAAAACTATGCCATGTCATAAAAATTTTAGCAGATTTTGTTAAATTTTAACGGAATGATATTATGTTTTAATTTTATAAAATTTGATGGTTCAATTGCAATATTTAAAGTTTAATGGGTGAATAGGTAATAGTGACCAACTTCTATGAACCAATTAGTATTTTTGCCAAAAAGAAAATGTTGATTGCCTGAAATAAGGTCGCTTAAAAAAAAACTTTCACAAAATTTCCCCGACTCACCCACAGTTACCCGCATCAAATTATCTCTAGGGCAAATTCTTCTCCTCGAATCATTGAGCTTCGATGGCCACCACCACTTCTACTCATCCTCAGCCATTGTTAAACGCCGACGATCACCACACCACAGTATCGGAAGAAACCGCCATTACCAATCAAATCAATAATCCACCACTGACTAATCTTATGGCCTCAATCTCCGACCTCCGTAATCTCTCCACCGCCCTCTCCACCTTTCAACGCCGCTACGACGAGTTGCAACAACACCTCGATTTCATACAAACCACCATTAATTCCAAATTAAACAATGGAGCATCCATCAGTCCCTTAACCCTAACCCAATCGTCCACAACTTCTCAATCAAAATCACCTATTCCAATTACAGCATCTCCAATCACCACTGATGTTGCTAATAAGAACTCCACAAAAGCCCCCAAGTCCCCTTCCAATTTGGTTAAACTTGAACAAAAACCTGCCATTAAAACCCCATTTACAAGCAGAAGCATAGTAACACTACCGGAGAAAGCTAACGCCTTACCCGAAGATTCTGAACCAAAACCCGATACTATGCAGCCCAGTTCTAAACCAAAACCTGATACCAAGTTGCCCAATTATGAGCCAAAACCTGATACCAAACTGCCCAATTCTGAACCAAAAACTGATCTTGCTGATGATGCTAAGCCCGCTAAGTCGGAATTGGAACAGTTGTGTTCTACAATGTGCAGTCGCAGCCTCCGTAGGTACTTCGTAATACATCTTCCAGAACTCGAAAAACTTCGCGTGGAAGCTCCTAAAGCCTTATTATGTGCACCTGATCCAGCAAAGCTGGTATTGGAATGCTTAGGAAAGTTTTTCCTAACTGGCAAAAAGGCTTACATGAGGGACTCTCCAGCCATTGCGGGTAGAGAAGCTTCAATATTTGCATTGGAATGCTTTTTGCTCATGGGAATGGATGGAATTGTGATAAAAGATGGAGTGAAGGAAGAAGCGCATAAAGGGGCTCAAGCTTGGCGAAAAAGACTACAGGGTGAAGGGGGATTGACTAAAGCTTCCGAGGCTGATGCCAGGGGTTTGCTTCTTTTAATTAGTTGTTTTGGTATTCCTGTCATGTTTAAGATTGAAGATATCAAAGACTTGATTTGCTCAAGTAATGTGAGGGAAATTTCCGGCGCTCTCCGTCGTTCCCCTGTTCTACATGCAATACTTCCAGGTACTTTTGCTGTCACAGTATAATTTAATTTTTAGACTATTTTTAATGCTCTATATTCAATGATTTGATGGAATGATTAAGTGCTGGATGTCAAATGTGTTTCTTATATGTAATCAGAAAAGCTGTAGGAGTCCACTGTCAAGGTGAAGCGGTGTTTAAAGAAATGGTCAAATTTGTAAAATTCTATTTCTCGGATAAAAAGATTTAACATTACAAATTTATTACTCTAAAAAATATCCTGTGTGGACAGCGCGATTGTGGATGTCAAATTTTATTGAATAACTTATTAAACTGTTCCAAAGTTTGAGTTTTTGATTTATTTGAAATCTGTATTTTGTGTGTGTGCACGCGTATATATATGCAGCACATTTGGGAGAATGTGGTGCACTGGAGAGTTGTATGCTGTGTTAGGATCCTCAGGAAGAATAGCTCTGGGAAAGTAATATATGGATTCTCTCCCAATTGGTTGGACCATAGCTAGCCTGGGAACATGCAAACCGAGGAAGAATTTAGTCTGGTTCATGGTTCAGCCTATATTCAGATTTATCCTGGCTTGGCTCGTGGTTAAAGAAGTGCTATATTGTTGTTGAAGTCTGTGTCAAATTCTTCGATTTTTCTAGTTGGAGCCTAACTTTTTGCTTGCTAATCTAGAATTAGAGAGATTGGGAATATAGATATCCTTGTCTGCAATGCCTAGATATATGATGTGTTACCATTTTTATGTATATCATTTTGTCACAGAATTAATTGAGGGGATGCTGAAGAATAAAAAGGAAATTGAAGCTGTTGATATTGTTTATACTTTTGAGGTTCAAGACAAGTTCCCTCCAAAAACAATTTTGACATCATTCTTGAACAAGTCTGATGAAATCTTGAAGAAAAAGAGAAAAGCATCTGAGGTCTCGTCTGCTACTGTGGTATGTCAAATGTACCATTATCAAACTATTATATTTTTCCGGAGCTTTTCGCTCATAGATTCACTAGTTTGCAATTTCATGCAGAATGAACACAAAAAACATTTAGCTGATCTGAAAACTTTGATAAAGTCTTTGGAAGATCACAAGGTTGATCCCTCAAAATCATTTCCTGAACTGGAAATCATTGCAAAGAAATCAAGCTTGGAGAAAGAAATTGTTGTTCTCGATAGGAAAGTAAAAGAGGATATGACAAACAAGAGAAAAACACAAGTAGTTGAGTCCTCAAAAAGATTGAAACATACACGACCACAACTGCAGAACGGCACTAGTCGGGCAGATGGAAATAGGTCCTATGACAGATTGACAGAAATGAGATTAAATGGAGGTATACCCGGTCAAAATAGTTATAATGCTTCCCCGTCTATACCACACGGCTCTGGTGCAGGCTTGTTGCATGAATATCCTGGCGTGGCAACTGCTGGAAGTTCCGGTGCAGGCTTGTTGCATGAATATGCTGGCATGGCAACTGCTGCAAATTCTGTACCCCATGGATCTGGTGTAGGAGTAGGCTTGCTGCATGAATATGCTGCCGTTACAAGTTTAGGAGGTGGGGGTGGTTCAGTTGTAGATAGTGTTGGTGGTGGTATTCTGCCTACAGACCCATATGTTTTTTCTCATCGTCGTACACTTGTAGATACAGATCTGTACCACAGTCCGTTGTATGGATGGCGAGCGGATGCAGCCACTAAAGAAAGGTCGGTCGGTCAAACCTTTGCTGGGCAGTCCTCGGTAATTGGGCATAATTACAGTTCATCGCAATCACTGGAAGGTTTTGCAGGGTTTCCTGGTCGCCCTTCAGCTGCTGTTTCAAGTCGTGACTCGGCCTTCAATCTTTATAGCTTTGCTGATTCTGTAATTGAAAGTGAGTCACGCCGTGGCAGTGCTTCTCACTCTAGTGGGACCTTGCACCGGTCTGCCTACCCTTCATAATTAATTGTACCCGTACTGAATCACAACAAATTTCTTGTAAACTTGTTTCCTGGAATGCTGTTTTGGAGAATTTTCCTGGATTGAGGATGGTTATGGGATTGACTGGTAAAACTTTTAGAACCATCTTAATAGTTAATATTCATTTTGTTGTTTTAAGTTGGTAAATAAATAATGCGGAGTATTTATATAGTTTCGAGCCCTGGTTTGGACTTTGGGGTTGCAAGAATTGTGATTTGGGCGACTCTTGAGCATAAACGAATCACTTCGCTCATCTGGGAAAAAATTTGCAACAAGAAATGGACCAAAAGGAACACCCTAGTATTTTTGTTGTTTAGTTACTCTCTTCTTTTCCTTGTACTATTTTGTTGTTGTTTGTTTACTTGAGTGATAACCAAATTGGTTTTCGGACAAAACCATGATTTTTCGGGGACAAAGCTAAATGTTGAAATGATTTCATAGTTACCGAAGATAAACGATGAAATGATCGTACGAATATACGATCGTCGGGTGATGTGCTGATGTGTGTTATAGACGGCATAGAAAGTTGCTTGCCGGAATAATATTTATTTTCTTTTTTTAATAGTTGAAATTTGAATACATATTAATATTATAAGTTTACTATGCATCTAGTCCGGTATTTTTCGAGAAAACTTTCTGCAAATATAACATAGCATATAACACTATCATTTGGGAAATCAATCATGTTCCATATTTATACTATTGGTCACTGTCTTCTTTATCTCTCCTTATCCTTTTATTTATATATTTTGTGAAGCAGAGGTTAATAAACTGCATATAACCCGTCATTTCTTTTTCTTGCACATACATTATTCTTGATATATAGAACTTTGTTGAGTCGAGAGAGTTGGAATTTAACTACTCCTTTTGTTTTCCCTTCTAAATTAAAGTTAATTTTTTAAAGTAATTTTTAAGTGAAATATTATTCTATATATAAAGATTATTCTTAAATACAAATTTTTATATTTGCACAAAGTTATATCATAAATTTAATCATATGTTGACACAATAATAATATAATGTATTACAAAAAAATATGCCTTTAATTTTAAAATAATCAGAGTATTATCCTTTCCTCTCAACGAAAATCTTCATATTTGTTTTCCCTTAAAACCCTCAAAAGAATTGTTTAAACTGCCAAAAATAAAACCTCAAAAGAATCAAACGGTCGACCATAACTTTGTTTTGTATACTCACAGGGTTTTAGAAATCTAGCGAGGGTATTTACGGAAATAATGCTTATTATGTTTTTGGCGATGGCGAGGTCAGAATCCGTCGGAGGGTTTCAGCTGGTGCTTTCAGTTCTTGAGAGAGAGCAAAACGTCGACAATGGTGAGATTGACGGCGGACTTAATTTGGAAAAGCCCTCACTTCTTCAATGCCCTTCGCGAGCGCGAACTCGATCTTCGAGGTCAGTTTCTATGCCTATCTCTATCTTTTCAAAACCCTAGCTATCCTCTCCCTTCAGCGTCATTCTATATTTTGTTTTGTTGTACTCATACGAAACTCGCTATTCTCTTCATATGTTGCTTTGTTTGATGTAAATACTTGTGCATAGGAAACAAGATTGCTGTTATAGAGAACGTCGGTGCTACTGAAGTGAGTTCCATGAACGTTCTGTTTGATCAAAATTGTTTTTTCATTTTATTTTTGTCTTTGATGGTGTTTGATAGATTTGCTAGACACTTGCTAATAATACGGGGATTTATGCTTTGTTCATATGCAGGATCAATTTGATTGCATTGATTTGTCTGACAATGAGATAGTTAAACTTGAAAACTTCCCCTATCTGAATAGACTTGGTACTTTGTTGCTAAACAACAATAGAATCACCCGTATCAATCCTAACATTGGAGGTAAGATTGTGATATTGACTTTCTCCCAAAACCAAACCCTTATGGTTCCCTTTGACATGATCCGTGTTTAAACTTGCAGAGTTCTTGCCTAAACTTCATTCCTTGGTACTTACCAACAATCAGCTTGTTAATTTGGTTGAGATTGACCCGCTTGCATCGCTCCAAAAACTGCAGTTCCTTAGTCTGCTTGATAACAATGTTACGAAGAAACCCAATTATCGTTTGTATGTCATCCACAAATTGAAATCCTTGCGTTTGCTAGACTTCAAGAAAGTGAAACAGAAGGTCAGTCTGTATTATCTTTCAACTAGGGTTTGAGTGAGTGTAAGAACTTTATCATCTATATAATTCTCCAAGGTAACAGTATATACTGAATGTCTGAAACAGTTATCAGGAAAGAGTGGGTGTGATTATTTTTTGTTAGGACCAAAGAAGATTTTACTGTTTCCTTCTTAGGCATGTCTAGGACTGATTAAATCAGAATATCTCCCAAAAGGACCACATTTAGAAGATGGTACAATGCTGGTTCCAAAGGAATGGACATGATTGGGTTGTTGCCTGTTAACTTTGGCACTTTTTGCAGGTGGCAACCTTTATCTTTGTTGCTTGGTAATGATTATGATTATGTTTCACTCTGTAACTGGTCAGGGTGGATGAATCAAGCTTTCTAAGCTTCTTGGATTTTCCATGACTAGAAACATGTTATACAATAAAGTGCAAGTGCATTGGTAAAACGTAGAAACTTGGAGTCTGCAGCATGCATCCTTGCCTATGAGGGGCTGTATCACCTTTGTTTTGTTTAGTTGCATCATTTGAGGGAACCACTGTTTTTCTGCATCCAGTGAAATTAAATTTACCACATATGCAGACTTGCATCTGAGAAATGTGTTTCAAGAATTTTTGTCCCCAAAATGTTAATCCAACATAGATATGCTTGGTTGGTATGTTCATTAACAAAGGTCAATATCAGCTAGTGTTTGCGCATCCAGCCATCATAGTAATCATGTATGATGTATCTCTTTTTTCAATTTTCAGTTATTATTTTGTTGAGTGATATTTCCTTATTGTAAACATTCCTTCTAAGTATATTAAGCATCTCAATTTGAATGGTTAAGATTCGTGTCAACTGCCACAGATGTTTTGTGATGTGTGGACGTGATGTTGCTGCATACCTGATTCTCATTATGCATCCGGTGAAAGTGTGCATCTAACCCCCATTTCTGGCACTTGATTGCATTTTTGTCGTTCTGGCTTTGGTTATTATTTCTACTTGCTTAACCATTTACACTAGACATGTTTAAATTTTGTGTTATTTATTGATGCAGAAGCGAGCTGAAGCAGCTAAACTATTTGCATCACAAGAAGCTGAAGAAGAGGCAAAAAAGGAATCTGTAAAGACGTTTGTACTTGGTGAGGTTCCAAGTGTCCCAGAGGTTCCAAAGGAAGGGCAAGTGCCTAAAAATGTTGCACCAACCCCAGAGCAAATTATTGCTATTAAGGTATTACTTCCACTTAAAAATTGTGCTTTCTCACTCTGTTTTCTTTGCCTCCCAATTTTCGTTGTAGGATTAATTCCTAATGTTTGGTAATGGTATGTCCTAGGGACCATGATTGTTGAAAGGTTCTAGACTTTCTATGTTTAGTAACTTGGACATGAAGATATTATTAACTTTCCACAACTGGTGAATAATTGTTTTCTCATGGATTCTTATAAGGAAAATAAAACTAACAGAATAGAGTCATAGAACAGAATGTCTTTTTTAAGCCAGTCTGAGTTGGCCCCATAAAGCGTCTTTATTGATGTAGTTCTTCTGGTTAATTAATTATCCAAAAATATTTTGCAGGCTGCCATCGTTAATTCTCAAACCCTTGAAGATGTAGCAAGGCTTGAGCAGGTAAGCGCTTGATCCAATCCAAATAAACTGTTTATTAATTAACAAGTTCAACATCTATACTAGCTCCTCCGGTTCTCTAACTGAAAAGATTGCTTATTCAAACAGTTTTTTCAATTTTAATGTCAGATCTTATGCCTTTTGTGGTCCTAAGTGTTTGACGTCCTAAGTGTTTGACATCCTAATCTCCTCATTTGTTTGTTGTGTTGAGAAGGCATTGAAATCAGGTCAGCTTCCTACAGACCTCGAAATTAATGATAATGATGTCATGAACAGTAAAGAGACTAGCAAGGAGGACAAAATGGTAACGGATGGTGAAGATAAAGCTACTGATGGCACACTTAATGAACAGAAGAATGATGGTGAAAATAAAGTTAATGAAGGGACAAGTGATGAACAGAAGAATGACGGTGCTACAGATATGGAGCAGGTAACATTCAAGTCATGACATAATTATTGTAACTGCTACTTGTTGCAGGTAGCATCTGTCTATGTCTGGCCTTGTGTTAGCCTCAGATTTAGTTAAAACACTTTGTAAGGACGGTTCTGTGTAGCTTTTTTTTATCACTATGTTGCTCATAGCCATTTTTCTTTCTTGTTTTCAAACTTCAGGAATAGGAAGTTGCAGAACAAACTCATCCAGCAATTATGGATTGTTAGATTTTCTGTGAGTATCCAATATTTTTGTTGTCTAAATTTGTTAAAAATGAGGCTTCTGTTCTTTACGATTACCAGAAAACTGATTGCTCTAACAAGTGAAGCTGCCATTGATCTGGTGTATCAGCATGCCATTCATCACTTGATATGCTAATTACAAATGGCTGGAACACAGTTATTAAGTTCTCTAGCTCAATCTGTCAAACTACTGAGGGATGAATTTGCATTGGGAAGAGGAGTATAAGTTTTATATTTTTTTAAGTTTTAAATGAAAACAGATACGGCTTTACATGTCTGGTTCATACCCATCTAGTATCTCTGATATTTCCTTTTATTGCGTTTAGGTAAATCATGATCTCCCTGCTTTTACCACTTCTGTTGTGTTTATTTGAATATAGATTTCTCAGTCTGACCCTTAGTTATCTGCCCGTAGCGTGTGGTTGTAATTTTGCTATATGATGGAAAGGAGTGTTTTGGAACATTAATGTTAGAATTGTATATGTAGTTTTGTTGCTTTTAGTACTTAAATCAACTCTCTCGGTTGTAGGAAAACTCTTTATCCTGTGGCACACCTTTAGGTCTGCCAGAATTGCAATCGTGACAGGTGTGGAAATCATATGAAGAGATGGAATGTCTGTGCGAGGATGCGGTAGCATTATCCCAAGTATTTTGTAAAGAAGACAAGAGAAAGCGAGATTCCCTGGTTGCACAGGAGTATTTTGGTCTGAATTTTTAGTTTCAAAGTTACTGTGATTTATGAAAATTTAGAAAACAATGGATGTTCTGGTTAGTTTCTTTTGCGCGACAGTTATAACATTGTATAAAGAACCCCCATAAAGTGAAAAAAAATGCCGACCCACCAAGTAATCCTGCATTAGTTTAAAAATATCATAATAAAATTTTGTTATGATTTTAATCTTTAAAAATAGGCGGACATTTTGACTGTTTTAGATTTTCATAAAACTACGTACTCCATTCATATTTCATATCTACCTGTTTTGACTTTTTTGTGTATAATTTTAGTTGCATTTTTTTTTTGGTTCTTTTAGGTGCATTTTTATTCGTGTTAAAACTTTTTAATTTATTTTATATATATATATGGGATTACCGAAAATAAACTATATACTATTTTTAATTTTAATTTTGAGCTGTAGTATTTTTTTTAATATTTTATTATGTTTTTGAAAAATTTAACTGTACGTATAGAAAGTTCTATAAATTTATATGATGTACATCATAATTTTTGTAATGATGTCAGTTTAACAATATTACTTAAATAAAATTTTGTATAATTTATATAGTTATAAAAATTATTTCACGCATCATCAAAAATTATATTTTTGAATACTCTATTAATCACGGATTTCTTATATAGCTAAAACAGTCCACACAAATTGCAAATACTAATTTGTTAAGAATTAATCGAATTGAAGATATAGCATCATCGTTTGCTGGAATCGAAATATCTCCAAGATCGGGGTCACAATTTGTATCGATTAAACAAATTGTTTATTCATTCATATGGTTGGATTTTGAAGTAATATTGCAAAATACAAGAAAAAACTAGTGTAACTTATTTTTTGTTTTTCCTATATACGCACACACAACAATTCCATTTTTTAATAGGGCTATAAATTAATTCAACGAATCACACTTAAACTCGATTTAGAAATTAATTATTCGATTTGGGTTCAATACAAAAAAAAGTCAAACTTGATATTTAATTTAAAGTTCGATAAATTAAACGATTTAAATTTAAACACATCAGTACTTACTCAATTATACTCGCGAATGATTCGATTCTTTCTTTTATACTAAAATATCATAACATATATTAAAAATATATAATCAATCATGACTAAATAATATGTTTGAATATTATATATACTAAAAAGTTATTCTAAAAGAAATGTCCATAATTATAATAAATTTTTATATATAATTTTTATTCTAAAAGAAATTTAAAAAAGTTATATTATTATGAAAATTTTTATTAAATTTATGTATTCGTGAGTTTTTCGTAATCGACTTGAATTCTACTATAATAGAATATAAATACCAAAATTCAAAATTCTATTAAATTAAATATTTGAATTCGAATTCAAATATCAAAAAATTTATTAAAATAAAATCTAAACACGTAACTGATCTCTTGAATAAACACCAGCTTCTAAACAACTTAATAAATCGATATTCACTTTTAACAGTTACAATTGGACTATTTGTCAATGCTACAAAAGCAACAGCTACTTCTAATTTGATATGAGTCAATAAGATACAACATTACGTCTCATCTTCTTCCTAAAGCTGTTGCTTCAGATATCAAAGAGCAGTATAAGAAAAACAAGAGCCACGCGGTTATCAATCAAGATACTAACCCTCGTAGTAGTTGAGAAATATATGGATTTAGAATAATTGTGTCTATTTTGATTCTGCTTCATCTCCTACAATCCGATCAGTAGCTCTGGGATGAATCAACTTGGCTCCAGAGTTTCTCAGCATAAGCTTTCTCATCTTCCTTCTCCACCGAGACATAATCTTGGGCCACCAACACTCTTTCCTCTTCTTCATCTGGCATCTCTTCTTCCATCAAATCTATCAAAGTCTCCGCTTCAGCGAGTTTTTGTTTCTCTAGCTCTGTGAGTTCAGCCAGTGCCTCCCTCATGGCCTGCCCTGTTGCTGGCCTATCAGTTGGTTTGTATTTCGGGGCAGGAACGACAAATGGGAGAACAATTTCCTCCAAACTTGTCCCAACTTTGTTCACATAATTACTTTCCTCTGCAGTGGGGACAATAAAAATGATACCTAGTTCATAGTTACTTATGTGAAGTCTTGATCCTAATACAGCATTACTTCTCACAACTCCATTGGAACTTGAATTTGAAATAGGTCGTCCCCAAGCAGCCGCACTGAAATTATGCGATCCACAATAAACCCATCCACAGGAAGACACGTCAGTCTTAGACTTAAAGCGTCTTTGTCCCACCTGCTCAATGCCATGCATCCCCATCTTACTTCTATCTTGGGTAGATTTTAAATGATTCAGATACAAATTTTACAGAACATTGATGATTAACTTCACCTAGTTATGTTGCTACTGTAACCAAAATCTCAGAATTCATAAAGAAAATAACACTCTCGGCTTGTCTTTCTTGTCATGTTACTGATGGGGAGTGCTAAATTATATGTTGGTCTTGGTGACCTTTTGTGAAGAACGGGATTAGCTTCTATTCCAAATGCAATTGAAATAAAGGTAAAGAAAACATGTGGAAAGGAGAAAACATAAAACAAGAAAACATGTGGAAAGGGAAAAACATAAAACAGTAAGGCGGGGAGAATGTAAAACGTTTCCCTCGATGACAGTTACCTATAATTTCTGGACAGAGCACAAAACATTTTCCAAGACCATCCTTTAATTCATTTTATTGAGTTTATTTTTTGGAAAGTCTCAACCTATTAGACATGTTGTATCTGCATCCTAAGGGGGAGGGGATAACCGACCTTCTAAATCTTCAATCTGATTATGTTTTCACAAAATATTGAACCCTCAATTTCTATGTTAATTGAGGCAAGTTAATACTAGGGTGGAGCAAAGACCACGGTTGACACCATCCTCTATTACACTACCTTTCCCCCTAAAACTACATACCCGTCCTGGACAAATCTCTCATATACTTCATGCTAAGTCAAGATGAAACACCAAAAGCACACTTCTACAATTTTCTTAAACAGCTTGTTTTTTTGTGTCAACTTTATATTTTGAAATTAGAGGTTGGAAAAAAATATGAAAAGAAAACCCGAAATGGATGCATACATATTTTTAACCTTTGATATAGTTTTATTTTAGAAAAGAACCTACTTAAATGGGCCTATTTGAAACGAAAACTCAGTTTGAAGTGTAAGGAGTATATCTTGAAAGCAGTAAACATGTTTAGTTGTTTACCTTGACATGCATAGGATGCCCGGCCCTTTCTTTGGGATAAGGAATTGCATCATGCAGTATCCCTAAATTTCTCAACCGTAGCCAGGTTTTCTAGTAAAAACAAGAGTAGAGATAAATCCCAAACTATTCATCTGAGTTGAAAAATTAAAATAGAAGAGTAAGGTAAATACTTTTCAATTTTCATTAAAAAAAATGAAAGAAAGATAAGCTTATTTTCATTTTACTACCAAAATCAAATAATAAGCTTATTTTTCATTTTACACACAAAAGTTTGTATAGCAGTAGTAAATCACTAGTCCCTTGGGCATACACATGCATGTGCAAGTTTTCTGCTCAATTTATAATTACGATTATAAATATGGAAGGCAATCTAATTCATGAGTAAACTTATACATTACAACTTTTGGGATATAGCGAAAACAATGACGAATTCAAATACAAACAATTTCATGTATATGTAAAACTTTAAAACTTGTGGCATGAATTGGAAAGGAGAAGTATGAAGATAAGAAATCAGAAAGGACAATTTTCTTGTTTTTTTTTAATGATGACCCAAAAATACTATAAGCAGTTTTTCGATTCCCCAAATCTTATGTAGATATAGATGTTTATCATTATTGAAAGAACTTCCTATAAATAAATCATGCCATAGAGGTAAAAAAATTCTAAAATTTTAATTAGAAAACATCATTGAGTTATATTGTTTCTAGCTGTAATTATCTGCATATAGTAAGTACATATGTCCTCTTATTTAGCTTTACACAAGTAAAATCAATTTGGCTCTATTAACCCCATCTCCCCTTCTTTCAGACGAGAAGAATTGGTGGGTTTCCAGCGGGATACTCTACCTCCACCTATACGAAGTTGGATTTGAGGTTTTTTTCCAACAAAGCAGGAAAAAACTAAGAGGTAAATTATATGCCCTATACTGATGTCCTTTCCAACAAAGCAGCAATTAGCAGACAAGTGAGATTTGTAACAATTGCCAATTACATATAAGATCCAACAAAGCAGCAGTGACATTGCCAATTACATATAAGATCCAATTGCTGCATGCAGTAGTTTGAAACAATGAAGAGGAAACTTACTTGCGAAAAGCACAAAAGGTATTTTGAAGCCAGGATACCACAACTTGCACTTTTCACCCGTTCAATAGTGGGAAAGATGATTCTAATAGATGGATTTCTCAACTCTTGACTGGCACTCCAGCAGCCCCACTGCAAATAATAGTAAGCAACTCAACCCATATCGTGACATTCTTAACTAATTCACATTTGCACAGATGCTACCCTTACTTCTGGATCAGACTCCTCAGACTCAGAGAATCGCAATGACCGCTTGCCAGCTGCTGCTGAAAAAGCAGCTAAAAACTGTGGATTGACTGACCCAATGGAGGAGGAACCTTGAAATGAACTGGAGATGTAAGAACAGTATATAACAAAACTTGGAAACTCCCTGTAGACCACCTCCCTATGAGCCAAAAACACTTACCGAAAAAGAAATCAGTCTCAGAATTTTCAGGCCATTTATAGTGCCCCAAAACCTAAAGAGTTGAAAAAGAAAGGGAAGACGAGAAAGAGAAAATGTTAATCTGTTGATCGACAAGTTAACAAATGTTTATTCGGTGTTCACAAATCAATTGCAAAACTAAGTGTCCAGTTTACCTCTTGAAGACGCCACAGGCCTACTGATCTCTGAATCGATGTGATCAGCGAGCACATTGCAGAAAGTAAAGGTTGAGTCACAGCTGACAAACTCATAAAATTAGGGCCCTGCACAATATGACAGCTTCTGAATGACCACCCAAATTCTTACCTAGATTAACGGAAATTTATTATAGAAGAATTAAATCTATAATATGGAATACAGATCTAGATGGTTAAATTTTATGCCTGTGACACATAGAGCATCAGTGGGACTTTGTTGTTGTTTCCTTCTGAAGCACTCAAAAGAACATCTTTTCGATAAACATATGCAGAAAAGGCAAATAATCCAGCATCTGACAATGGAGCAACCCACTTTGCAATATTTCTAGGTAGAAACCCAAGCTGAATGCAATCTAATATAGAAAAGAAAGAGAATATCAGATGAAGAATCAGAACTTAAAAGGATAGCGACACAGACATTAAATTTAGGCTATAGGGTGTCTATCTGAATGTGTTTCTGCAAAAACAAAACAACATTACAAGAAACACTAGGCAAAAATAGAATGTGCCTCTAAGCATAGCCAAGGCTTCAATTCAAGGTACAGTTTTTATTTGGTATAGAGCCTCAGATAGGGTGAGGCTTAAAGGAAATGCACGTTAATGGTTTTGGTTGAAAGAAAGCAAAATTGTTCTATTATTTGCTAGTAACAGAAACATATTTGAATAGATGCATCTACATATAAAGACAAACAGGAAAATGTGAACTAGATCAGGTAAGATGAAATCACCAAATTGTGTATGGATGATCCCAACAACAAACTAAATCTGAAGAAAGAGTCCAGCTAAAACATTTTACTTGATAGTTAGATACTATTTCATTTGTAATTTCATTTACAATGTTCTGTCTTATCAGTATCACAAATTCGGATTAAGAATAACATAAGTAACAAATACATGTAGAGGTAAATTTACCTTCCTCATAAAACTTTTCTGGGTTAGGAATAAGAACGCTTACAGCATTTGCATCAGCTGGTATATTTGTATTTCTCCTTAAAACAATCTCCAACATCCCATGCACGTTCTCATGGCACTTTCCGATAAGAAGTGCTAGTCGCTTTAGTTGTGAGCCATTTGAATCTGCTGAAGTGCGAAAAAGGTGGCTCAAACCAACTACTGATGCTTCGATAGAACCTAGTACCTTCACTTCAAAAGAGTCAGGCAGACATGGAATTCCCTGAAATGTAGAAACCAAATTATTTGCACAACAAAAGGTTTAAACATAAAATTAAAAAAAAATTGAAGAAACATCGTTGCTTCCTCTTTACGATGGATAAATGATACTGAAATACATACTACACTACAGGCCTGATTGAAGTAACCAGTGAAATATCTAGCAATATAACAAGAAAAGTAGAAAATGTGAAACATTTCGGTTCGAAGTAATCGGGATTTTAACTATATTTGCCGAGTCCAACACCATCTTCAGCTAAAACCTAGAAAAAATGTGCAAAATTGACATATTTTCCCCAAGAGAGAATTCTGCTAATATCCAATTGCACCACTAAGGAGCAGACGCTTTTCCAGATGTTCAGGATGAGTGCAAGAGCAAAGTCAAGAGGCGAGGGCAAGAAACCCATGCTTGGAAAAAAGGGAATGATAGCAACAGGAGTAACTATCCACATATAGGTAAAAGACTCATTCCAAAGTTTCTTCAAATATCACAATCGAGTTCAAATTTACTTGAGGAATGTTCACCATTGCAAATTAGTTCTATAATAAACATTCATACATACTAAGAGATAGATGATACTCACATTTAACAAGTATCTAGATTCTGATATATAAGGAATCCTAGGAGAATGAATTCCAGGTATTGAAGGGATCAGATACCCAACTGCCCCCTTAAAATCGTACTTTGTCAACTCCATAACCCAATGGGCCTGACTAGGTACATCAGCAACTAAAGATGACATAAATTTAGCCAGCTGAGCAGCAAAATCAGATCTTGAGGCTTGATTTACCTCCCCATCTGTTGATTCGGTAAATAGAGATAAATAATCCGGCGTGCTGAGGCGAGGAAAATCTTGCCACCAAACCGTATTGGTCACAGAATGCCACTACAGCATTTCAAAGGAAGAAACATGACACAATTATATAGTAAACAAAATGACTTAACAAAATCCCGTCATGACAAATTATATGATTACAACCACATATGCAGCAGATATCTGCAATGAAAGAGATGATGCTAATGTAGACTACATAGCTGTATGTTTAAGAATTTATATGCTTCTTAAATTCCTTTCTAGAGCATTTCACTAAGAAAAATCGCATTCTATATAAATTTACCTGAAGTTACTATCTGCTGATATATATCCCACAGTGGCTTACCAGGCACTGTTACAAGCCAATACATGTAACTGAAAATTCACTCTAAAGGATTAAGAACTTAACCAAAATCATGCAAAAATCGAAAGAAACATGGCACAATATCACCTAATCTCTACTTCCTCTAACTGATTAAACTAATCCTCAACGCCCAAACCTTCGTATTCCAAATTTGTCATCTTTCTATTGTACTTGTAATTTTTGCACATCAGCTACAAAGGAATTAAAAATAAGATAAAAAAGGAGACGTATGATCACTAATTATTCATCACGCAATCAAGTAATAAACCAACTAAATATGTTCTAGCATGATAACCACCTGTTTGGGCACCAAATTCGCAGAAGTGATGATAACACGAATATTATCTTCTCGTTGCAATACAATTAACTTCGGGTGATGACAAGCAATGCCGAGCTTCTTTCGGTCTTGACCAAAGGCTATATCCTCAGAAAATGGAGGATACCTATATTACCAACAAAATATATTACAGAATTTTCAGTTACTCATAACAGTGGTATATCGTCATTCCATCAAGCAGCAACCCCAGAGAAGTCAACTTACACCACAATTAAATTTGGGAAATCTGAGTAAGGAACTGAAATTCTGTCATCAGGGCTTGAACTCCAACACCTCCCGGCGTTGTGGCAAGCAATTATTACTGGCAGTGTGGCTGGAATCTCACAGTACGACAAAAACCTGTATGTAAGGAATCCCCTTAGGTTGAAGATATTGATCACCTTAATATATGTATATATATATATATATATACACATACATACATACATATATATATATATATATACACATGTATATATACACACCCACACACACATATACACATACACTATGTTCTTTTAACTATATAATGACATGTGAGATTGTGGTTAGCTCAAGTGGTTAAAGCACTCCCTTATGACCTTGAGGTTAGGGGATCAACTATATTACTCTTATACTTGATTTGCATAGTCTACACATTTACTCTAATTCAATCATGCAGCCAAAATTATAAAAAATGTGCTCGTAATAAAGATTTCCTCTATTCCAAAGCTGGAGATGTATATCTAATTTTGGAAGCAACTGAAAAAGTAAAATTTAACTTATAAATTTGAAAATGGAGAAGACAGCCATGAAAAAAGGGAAAAATATTAATGAATATCAGATTAGTAATTATACTATTAAAATAACGTAAAGAATCTGTAACTTCAGTTTAGGAGCTCTGGATCAGTATGACACTAAAGAAGTAACAGGATAAACTGAGCAGGTGTGCTGTACTTACCATGAAATATCACTTGTAAATGTTGTAATGAAAACTTGTGAAAGGGATTTGACAGGATAAAATAGCTCTGGCAAGGAAACAACATTACCATGTTCTGATGAATCATGACTCATAAAATGAAGCCGATTTAAATAAAATTTATTCCCTGGTGGTGGGACGCGGAGACCCTTAATCTTATCCTCTACAAAGTTGTCGTGTTGCAGAACATCCTCTTTATTGATGAAACTCAATGACTTAGCAACATGTTCATGGTTAGCTATTCCATTCACAGAATGAACATGAGTACCTTCCATGTTCTGTAATCTCCTACTATCACAAGAGTTAAGATTCCTATCAGCAGATGAAACCCCTGGAATATCTTTAGGAGAAATATTTGAGCTTGACGAAACCACCATATGCTTACCATTACCCAGGGAATTCTCACATGGAACTCCACCACTGTCCATTTGTTCTAGATTTTTACAGTGGGCATTAGAACATTCATGCTTCATGTTTACTTCTCTGTAACATACAACTGAACACAAGTGTCCATCCAAATTAGTTCCCAACAACCCCTTTCCAGGATCAACATTACCGCATGAAAACTCTTCTCTACATGCCAGGGTACCATCTTGAAATGCAAGTGCACGACTAACCGGAAAATTAACATCACTATAGATAAACTTGGAGTTATTATTCTTTAGATTCCTTGATTTATATTTAGGCTTCAAATTTTGAATGTACAATATTGGATCATCTTTTGACAATATATCTCTACACCTACTTAAAAGCAAATCTGCTTTCAAAACAACTCCCTCAGACCCCACAATACCTTTATTCAAACATAAACCATTTACCCTGGTAGTATAATTATATCTATCAACAACCTCCTCCACGAAAGCAATTCTTTCTACAACAAATCCAATCCTTCTCCCCATACTACAAACACCTTCATTCCCACAGACAAACGAAACCTCATCCGCGGCACGCAACTCCACAACTTCACCACTTCCAATCCTAACACCATTAACAAACACCCCATTAAGTGAAACCCTAACCCTAGAATTCACATCACAACTTGCTAACAAAATTCCATCAGCAATATATATCTTCTTATCAAATGAATCAAACAGAAGTTGACAGTGTCGTTTACTTACTCTATGGTCTTCGAATACAAATTCACAACGATCACACTTGCGACCAATGGTGTACGGCCGGTACGGCTGCAGATTGATTGAATTGACTGAAAATTTTTCGGTGGATGAAATTAGAGGGATGCTGAAACTGTTGACATGTAAATTAGCTGTATGTGATATTGTAGATTTGATTTTTTTACTTGGAAATCTAGAAGAAGAAGCAGCGAATTGGGTGAATCTAACTCTTTTATTGGTGAGATGATGAGCGGAATCTGAATTTAACATATTAAATAGAAAACATAATTGTTGAATCTGAATTAAACTACTTATTGAAAATGTCAGATGAATGAATGGAAAATAGGAAATTTGGAAAGAAATGAATGGAAGAATTAAAGAATGAAAAAGCTCTAGAATCAAAGAATAATGAAAGATGAGGATGTATGTTCCTTCTACTTCTTTGTTTCGTTCCTGTTTTATTTATTTTCAGTTTCAATCAGAATTTTCCCTCCTAATTTTGATATTGGGCCTTTGTCTTGGGCCTGATTGGTGTGGGCTATGGCGGCCAGCACCTGAAGAAATTTATATATAATCGACAGAAAAACTTAAAGTAGAAGACAAGATTTAGGAGTAGTAAATAGAAATTAATTTACTTCTCAACTTTCTGCTTCTTAACAATATTTTTTTTACATTTCTTATTTTCTTTTGACGAAGCTTTGACTTGTGTAAATCTTATATCTGAAAATGAATCTCTTTTTTATTTTTTGTTTTTCCACATAATTAATATTGTTAGTATAAGACATTTTCGAACATATATTTAATAGGTTTATATTCCAATATGTAATATCATAAGCTTTTTTACTCTACATAGGCAAGTATCTTATATATTCAGATAAAGGAACATTAACGTGTGTGCGTGTGTGAAGCTTTAGAACATCAAAATGTTGGAAAACAAATTAGTGTTTTCAATAATTTCTTTTACTACTCCAAATTTCTAGTTGGTTTAATTGGGAAATATTCAAATCATCAAATGGACTGAGATCACAAGTATAGCCTTTTCAAATTATGCTCAAGGAGTTGTGGAGAACAAGTATAGAATAAGAACGTATATGGAAGCAAGGAAATTTCTTTTAGCAGCCAAATGCAGAGAATAAAACTGACAAATGGATAATTAAATTGGTCATAAATAAATAAGTAGTAGTTAAGTAATTATTTAATGAATAAAAAAAATATATAATTCATAGAGAATACAAAAAAGATGTGACTACTTTAATCATCAGTCATCTACATAAATTTATTATAAAACATATTTTCTTTTTTTACTCTTTTATATAAAGTTAAAATATGTGACTATTTTCATTAACGGTCATTTATATGTAATGACCCCTAATCAATTAATTCATAAACTCACTAGATAACCTATTTAATTTGCCATGTGCCCACGTGTAACCGAAAATATCACAAATACTCCACATGTGGTATGACATTTTGAGCTAATAGTGTGAACAATAATAATCACTATATTGTTCCATCAACATTTTCATTCCATTATCATCAATCATCATGACAATCTGTCTGTAATGGATTCCAGTTGTAAACCTTATATATAGTGGTGATCACTAAGTGAGACTAAAAGCCATCATAAAACTTGAGGGAATTCACTCCAATTTACACACACAAAAAATTAAATTTTGCATTTGAAAATGAGTTAATTTGACCTTTAAGAAAAATCAAAATTAATCTTATATTTCGAAAGAGAAAATTAACACTATATATTTATCATATTGCACTCCCTCCAATTTAAAATCGGAAAACATAATTAATTTTGATCGATCATAATATTCTCACAATACTTCATATAATCAATGAAATTGTTATGCGAATATTATCAAATATGTTATTCATACGCACACAGTAGCATATGTATAATGAAGATGATGACTTCATTCGATTCCTTTCCATTGCATGCATGACTTCAACGCGTTTTAACGAGTCATTTGACTACGTAGAGCTGCAGTTTTATTGCATCATATATATATATATATATATATGATGCAATAAAA
>CM025785.1:2351072-2413787 GCA_014636745.2 Centella asiatica
TGCATCATATATATATATATATATATATATATATATATATATATATATATATATATTTATGCGCGCGCGTATCCCATTACAAAATTAAAAATATATTTTACTTAAATAAAATAAATTATAAATTTTTATAATTCTTAGTTGAAGTGGATTTTTTTCAATCTTAACAATTTGAAAGTAAAATATTACTCCTATGAAATACATAAAAATTACTTTTAAAAATAGCCTCTCATTTTTATACTTATATAGATTCAGAGATTACAGAATTTCAAAATATTACCGCATTAAAACAAAATACAATTGTAGTTTTGTAACAAAAGAAGTATTATTTAGTCTAATTGTGGACAATTTGGTCCTATGTATAATTTTATGATGATGTTAGAGTAATAATTATGAAGATAAGGTAATAATGAATTTTAAATTTACATTTTCCCTTTCATGATGTTTATTATTATGTAACATTTCTTTTGGAATAAAATTTGATTTTTTAATTTGTCTAAGTTATCTTTTATGTCTTTATAATATATACTTTATGTCATTTACTTTTAATTATTTTACTTTCTTATTACCTTTATTCATTTAAATTAATTCAGTCTCCACCATTTATTTTAAAAAATAGCATTAATATTTTAAATCAAAATTATTAACTGTTCCCTCAATACTTTTACGCAACCAAATGTTGCAAACGAGTATGATGCTTATTAAATATTATAAAATGCGGAACGAAAAGAATTGTTAATATGTTTCCATTTTATTTAATATTCTTAAATCTACCATAACCAAACCATATTAAATTTCTAAATCTACCAGTGTTGGGTTATTGATAATTACCGCAATCAATTACTGTAGGAGTAAATTTTCTTGAATATGCGGAGTCTTATAATGGGAACGAAAGGAGCAATCAACTGGTCAATATGTTACCGTTGTGGATAAGTCTGGGAAGGTTCGAAAAAGATCGCCTCCCATCACCTCCAATTAAAGTCAAAATACGATACTTCTATTAAAATATATATATATAAAAATTAGAGATATATTTTAATTCATATAAAATAAGTTTATGAATTTTATAAAATTTATTTTTAATAAAATAAAAGTGAAATATCATAAAATATATAAAGAATACTCTTGAATACAAACGTTTATATTTTAATATTTTTTACTTTTTTATATTACAAATAAAATTATAATATTCACAAATAATATTACATTAAAAAATAAATACATTTCTAAATTTAGAATCGAAGAAATAATTTTTTTTCACGAAATGTATTATAAATATTCGATTAATGATAGAATAAGAATAATGTGATGATAATTTTTGAAATTATAACATCATTATAAACACATTATACAAATATAACTCCTTTTCTTTTTATTTAACAAATCTCATTCCAAATGTAAATTTCTTTTTATTTTTTTTGTTTAAACAGAGTGGGTACCTTTTTTCTGTTTTATTTGTATCCCCAAATATTTGACGTACTATTCTGTGTATGAGCTCAATGAAGTTTTTATCTTTCCATTCTCTTTTAGCTTATATTATAATAAAAAGTTGAATATTATTTAATTTCAAATCCGTGTGCAGACATTTACCGGGAGCAAAACTACCGACCAAATATATACGCACGTGGCCGAAAAACAAATGCAGCCGTGGGCGGGGTGGGTAGCATATATATATTGATTTAAATCAATTCTCTAACGATAGTAGCATTCAACAATCATTTTATTTCACGGACACAGACCATATACATTGTGCTCTGTGTCTATTATATATACAGAATATATATATATATAGTGTATGTATAGCTAATGTTAGTCATGGAGTTTTTCGTAACTAACACATTTATAACCATCGATTGGATAATCTAACATTGGAGATCAAATTTTAAATAAAAAAAAAATCTCTTCCACCAGTGCCACTGGTGGAAGACAAAAAAAAATTTGGTGAGAAATTTTTTTTCCTCCTTCTGTCAGTGAGACTGGCGGAATGGAGAAAAAAAAATTCAATGTAATACAATTTTTGTTTTTCAGTGCAATATATATGTTTTTTGTTTATGGTGTGTTATATAATTGTATTTATTGATGGTGTATTATACAATTTGAGATTTCAGTGTAATACAATGTATTACACTGAAAATACCTGGCGGAAGGATTAAAAAAAAAACAATTTATCAAACATTTTTTTTTAAGACTGGCGGAATACTTAAAAAAAATATCCTTTCAAGCATAAATATCAAACATAAGACTGGCAGAACGCTTAAAAAAAATAAAAATTGACCATTTCCACCGGTGATGGCTGGCGGAAGAGATTATTATTATTATTATTTTTTAAGTTTGATGTTCAACGTTAGATTATCCGATCGACGATTATAAATGTGTTAGTTACGAAAGACTTCACAGTTAACGTTAGCTATGGATCGACCATATATATATATATATATATATATATATATATATATATATATATATATATTATTTTATTTTATTTTTTTTTTGTATATATAGTTTTGAATTGGTATGTACGTAGATTGTCATTGTGGTCTACAGTACTTTCTAGTGTAATGCAATATTTGCTTGCAAGTCACAACCAATGCCATTCCTATGGATATTTTTATAAAAAGGGAAATCGTATTTATATACTAAGATTTTTTGATATTTTTACATGTGTATTTATATTTTGTACATAAAATATTATATTATATGTATTAAAAATTGTATAAATATAAATTCAAAAATATTAGAAGTTCCTTCAATTTTGAAACAATTATTTTTATAGAAGAGGGCAATACGGAATAAAACAAAATTTAGTGTTTACTTCCACAATCTCTGTACAAATAATGACAGATTTCCGTGTTTCGAGTTCCATCTTGCATCACGCCGCATTACTAGTATTTAATTGTTCGCAATCATTAGTCATGCATGAGAGTTCCCCACTCATTAATACATTTTCCATTCAATTTTTAATTGCTTCAATTACATAATTAAAAATTTATACACCCATTATTATAATGTTATACTATTTTATTTAATTTGTAAGGTTGAAACTCTCATATCTTCTTTGAGAAAAATAAAAAACAATCATGATTATCTTAGCAGAAAAGCTAGATCATCTCTTCCCTTCAAATTTAATTTTGAAGCTTTATTCTTCTTTCCTATCTCGGGATTTTAAGAATTTTGTAGTTTATAACTCTCTCCATCCGAAAATATGTGTCATATTTAATATTTTTTTTGTCAAAAAATAATTGTCCGGTATAATATTCAAAGAGAATTTAAAAGTATATTTTATTAAACTACTCTCGTATTTAATGTGTCAATTTAGTTTTCAATCTCTAAAACATTTATTATTGATGAGGATACAAGTAGTTTTATATCAACATTAATTATAAAATAATAATATTATTATTTCTTAATAAATTTATAAATTCTCATAATAATAATTAAATCTGGATATAGGGAGTATCATGTAAACTGTATAAGTTTTAAAATAGTTCAACATTTATTTATATGGGAAGAATCGAAAAGGGACCCACTGTCATAATATTATTCATTTTGAATTTTGAAAAAGAAATTATTACTCTAATAATAATGGTGTAGAATGGAAATACGTCCTTATTAACTGTATATCGTATGTTTTGTACAGAGATTTTCTTGAACCCACTATAGTCCATGTAAATAGGCTAAAATCTAGGCCGGAGAAATATAATTAAAACAACTGAAGCCGCCTCTAATTAATCTAATACAGAGCATTGAAAATGCAAAATAAAAAGAAGTTTCCATAACCGAGGAGGCCATTTGTCTTCAACTGATCACAACTCGTGATATAATGTCAAATGTATGTCTGTTAAATGGTAACCCCACCCGTCAATTGTAACATACAAACGAAGACCTGTCTATTCCAAATATTTTAATAAATTTGATTGTCATACTATATAATATATGTTATGTCAATTATAAACGGTACTAAAGATAATGCATATAATTTTCCAAATAAAAATAGTACTCGGTCTATAGACATGTACAGTATACGCTTGTTTTGATCTGTAAAGTCAATAAGTAAATGGAAAGCAATACTTAAAACAAAAGTTAAAACATTAAAATATTTATGTGTATTTCCTAATACCTTAAAATCCATAGAAGATATATTGAAAAATATATGGTACAAATAAATTAAGACGGATATAATTGATGTTATCGAAACAAAAAAAATTAAAATTATATTGATCCATTAAGTGTGTGCGTAGACAAATACATTAGTACCAAAACAAAATGACATATGTATGCGCGTATGACTGTATACTGTTGGAAATAATAAGAGATCATTCGGTTAAGATTGAACGAGATTACACTACTACAGCACTGCCTAATGCTTCGATAGTTTTTTGGTTGGGTTTAATACTCCCTTCTACAAAACAACATTTTATTTTTTTTGTACTGTAAAATTTTAAAATTTAAATTGTGATAATAATTTAACAAAGAGATAATTTTGTTAGAATATTAATATTCTGTAACGTTAATCCTTTTTCAAGTTGAAATTAATCAAATTTTAATTATAAATTTTTATAAAAATACTAAATAACTTTTTTAAAAAAATACTCTCAACAAATATATTAGTTTCAGTCAAGACTTACGACTCGATTAGATCCTATTGTCATTATCTCTGACAAAGCTGTACGTTTGTATGAAACAAACCTTACCCACCTCGTATTTGCCTTCTTTGGACTCCCATTTTCTACTCTTCCGCGTTTTGAAACGTTCAAATTGCAATATTGCATATCCAGATTCCAACTTTTCCTTACTTTTTCCCAATCACGTTTTCAAAAGTTCCAAAAACGGATCGAGTAATATGGAATGAATACCACCAATTAATTAATCATTACATTTTCGTTAATTATTACAAAGAGTAAACGTATAAAGTAACCTAATCGTAATAAATTGACAACGGCCTCTTGCCAAATTCAAACAACTGCTCATGAAAAGACTATGGCCATCTTCGGTTATAACTTTCAAGATAACTTTTAATTCAAAAGTTTAAACGGACAGTAAAGTTTTTATATTGATTTATAATTAAAAAATAAATAAATATTACTTATTTTTTGAAAAGTTAATTTTTAAGGTAAAATTAAATTATAATAAAAAAGTCACGAGTTGTTACCGAACATGTCACATATACTCGGTATATTTTTCACATATGTATATTTTTCAACTGTGTATATTTTTCACATATGTATATTTTTCACATAGTTGACTAGTCCGTTTGTATATTCACATATTTGTGACATACTCAGATGCGCGGTCACTAGTCAGAGTACCTCCACTCGTCAAAATATAAGCCAAATTAACCAACCCATAGAATTTATAGCATACTGCGCCCCCTCATTGTTGGTGGTAGCGGGTAGCCTTTCTATTTGAAGGGCATTCAGAATGTGAGGAAACCAGGGAAAATAAAAGCAAGGAAAAGTCCTCCAGAAACCCAACCACCTCTTGAACCCCAACCCCCACAACCCACCCACCCACCCACTCCATCCCATTCTTCTTATATACATACCACTTTATTACAAGTTTCTTTCATCTAATTTATTTGTACATCAATTATCATTCTCTTCTTCTCTACTCTTGGATTTTTGTACTTTTCAAGGTAGTTTGTTCTGTTTATTTTATTATTCTTTCTAAGCAAAACTATTCCTTTCTTTTGGGGTGTGTGTCTATATGTTTACGCAATAATCTAGATATATTATTTGTGACTTGATCAAGAAGAAAGTTTCGTTTTTCCAAAGAATCTTTCCAAGAGCATAGGAAAGCAGTATATGGAAATGGACGGCAACAAAGGCGCGTATAATTCAGACAACCACCAGCTCTATCATTCCGACACAGAGGTTATCGGAAGTGATAGAGCGGCATTCAGCGGTCCGTTAAGCGGACCGCTGAAAAAGAAGGGTACTAGAAAGAGTGCAAGGTTCAATATCCCAGATCCTGGTTCTGCAAGTGGCAGCAACCGGGGAAGTGAAAGGTTTAATGAAGATTATGTCGAGATTACTCTCGATGTCCATGATGACTCTGTGGCGGTTCACAGTGTCAAAACCACCGGAGGAATTGACATTGAAGATGCTGAGCTGACTTTGCTGGCCAAAGGTCTGGAGAAAAGGTCATCTTTTGGATCATCTGCTTTGAGGACCGCTTCATCGAAGATTAGGCAGGTTTCTCAAGAGCTCAAGCGCTTGGCTTCTCTTACGAGAAAGCCACCTGCCAGCCAATATGACAGGACCAAATCGGCAGCAGTTCATGCTCTCAAGGGTCTCAAGTTTATCAGCAAGACTGATGGTGGCGCCGGCTGGGCTGTGGTGGAGAAACGGTTCGATGAACTCACTGCCACCACCAATGGCTTGCTTCCTCGTGCGCTCTTCTGGGAATGCATAGGTAACTCAAAATCCTACGGCTTAAACATTCAAAAGGCTGTTTCTATATTTTACGTTATACGTAGTATTTCATGTTAGTTCCTGTAACTCTGATTTCTGACAATGTAATGTGATGAAATATGACAGGGATGAATAAGGAGTCTAAAGAGTTTGCAGGAGAGCTCTTTGATGCACTCACCCGGAGGCGGAACATAACGGGTGATTCCATCGACAAAGAAGAGCTGAAAGAGTTTTGGGAGCAAATTTCTGATCAGAGTTTTGATTCCCGTCTTCAAACTTTCTTTGACATGTGAGGAATAAGATCTCTGATTTGCCTTTCAAGAAATAGAAATATAAATATTTCAATAGTGTAGCATGTATACTTCAAAGAATGTTGACATCACACATTTCCTTTTCTTTTGACAGGGTTGATAAAGATGCCGACGGCAGAATCACAGAAGAAGAAGTGAGAGAGGTATGAGCATAAAATATTAATTCATCCCATCACATCCTCATTAGTTGAGCTAAAGTTGACTTCTGTAGAATATAGATGCGCCAACTCACATCACACGTATGATAATTATTGAGTAGTTAAGAATGAAATTAATCAGTATACTTTGTGTTTGTAGATTATCAGTCTGAGTGCTTCTGCCAACAAGCTATCGAATATCCAAAAACAAGCAGATGAATATGCAGCATTGATCATGGAAGAGCTAGACCCCGACAATCTCGGATATATCATGGTAACTTATAAGAATTACAAGACCTTGATATCACCATCTTAATTTGTAACTACATACAGAGATTTGATGATATGATAATTTCCTGGAAACAGATTGAAAATTTAGAGATGCTTTTACTGCAAGCTCCAATCCATCCTACAAGAGGAGGTGAAAGCAAAGCACTAAGCCAAATGTTGAGCCAGAAGCTTAAGACTACCCATGACCATAACTTGATTTCGAGAAGCTATCATAACTTTAAGTACTTCTTACTAGATAATTGGCAGAGAGCTTGGGTGCTGGCAATTTGGATAGGAGTCATGGCTGGTTTATTTGCTTACAAGTATGTGCAGTACAAAAATAGGGCTGCATATGAAGTCATGGGTGTCTGTGTTTGTTTAGCCAAGGGTGCAGCCGAGACCCTCAAGTTAAACATGGCACTGATATTACTACCAGTCTGCCGGAACACCATCACCTGGCTTAGGAACAAGACCAAATTAGGCAAGGCTGTTCCATTTGATGACAACCTCAATTTCCACAAGGTGAGTCACCTTTGTCCTAAATTTATTTTTAAAAGAAACACTGTGCAATATTAGTTTCCAAGTACAAGTTGATCAGTGGCGCTAAATTTTTTTGATTTTCCTCGTAGGTTATTGCAATTGGAATTGCTATCGGAGTTGGGATTCATGCAATTGCACATTTAACTTGTGATTTCCCTCGCCTCCTTCATGCGGATGAGGAGAAGTACGAACTAATGAAGCCCTTCTTTGGGGAAAAACAACCTACAAGCTACTGGCACTTTGTGAAGGGAGTAGAAGGGGTAACTGGAGTTGTAATGGTAGTATTGATGGCAATAGCCTTCACACTAGCAACTCCATGGCTGAGGAGAGGCAGAGTAAACCTACCTAAGCCCCTAAACAAGCTTACTGGATTTAATGCCTTCTGGTATTCACATCACCTCTTTATCATTGTGTACGCTCTGCTCATTGTTCATGGTATCAAACTTTACCTGACCCATGACTGGTACAAGAAAACGGTTAGTACAGATCATTTTGCTTGTACCACTTCCTAATTGTGGATCCATGATTCTCGATTGATTTATCTTTTTGTGAAATTTAACATCCTCTTCACTCTTTGCAAATGGCAGACCTGGATGTACTTGGCAGTTCCAATCACACTTTATGCTGGTGAGAGATTGATAAGAGCCTTCAGATCCAGTATCAAGCCTGTAAAGATACTTAAGGTGAGTTTATAGGTTATAAATTACATAAAAATAAGTGCATGTGCGCAATGTTTCTGTTTTTTGGTTTTGGGTGAAAATGGACATGTGCATTTTTACTTGGTATAGCTAGAAACTGAGTTTGCTTTCATGGTGATACTTGAAGGTGGCTGTTTACCCTGGAAATGTTTTGGCACTCCACATGTCAAAGCCCCAGGGCTTCAGATACAAGAGTGGGCAATATATGTTTGTTAATTGTGCTGCTGTTTCGCCTTTCGAATGGTACATGATTCTTTCAAAATAATTTATCTATTAAACGAACTGAGACTAGGCTGTCATTAAGTTTTTTAGGTATATTGTCACATTCTTCATAAGCAATGAGAATGCAATACACTCCTTCATTGTCACTTCCCCCTCAACCCCTCATTATTATTTGCTTATTTATCTTATTTTATCTTAATCCGCTAATGCGGTCATTTATGTTGTCAGGCATCCATTTTCCATTACCTCAGCACCTGGAGATGACTACTTGAGTGTTCATATTCGAACTCTTGGTGATTGGACACGACAACTTAAGACTGTCTTCTCAGAGGTGTGTTACCCATCAACACACTTCATAGCACAGATGATTGAGATTTCTCGAAACTAACTACTTTCTCTATTGGTATTTGATAGGTATGTCAGCCACCAACCCATGGAAAGAGTGGGCTTCTAAGAGCTGATTGTATACAAGGAGAGAACAATCCAAAGTAAGTCTCCCTGAATTCACACCATGCATTTGGCAACCATTTAGGGTTGTTCAAATGTATGTTATACTAAATGAATGTACATTATTTGGATATCCATTTAACATGATGATAAACAACGCAGTTTTCCAAGAGTGTTGATTGATGGCCCATATGGAGCACCAGCACAAGACTACAAACAATATGATGTAGTGTTGCTGGTAGGTCTAGGAATTGGGGCGACACCAATGATCAGTATTGTGAAGGATATAGTGAACAACATGAAAGCCGTGAAGGAAGAAGAATCTGCCTTAGAAAGTGGGACTGGAACAGTAAGTAGCACTCAAGGAAGCCCCTTTACATCCGCAACCTCCATACTATCAAACAGAAAGTCGTCAGGATCTGTAAGTGGTAGTAATTTCAGAACAAGGAGAGCATATTTCTATTGGGTTACAAGGGAACAAGGTTCCTTTGACTGGTTTAAGGGGGTGATGAATGAGGTTGCTGAACTGGATAAAAACGGAGTCATAGAAATGCACAACTATTGTACTAGTGTTTATGAAGAAGGTGATGCTCGCTCAGCTCTCATTACCATGCTTCAATCTATCAACCATGCCAAAAATGGTGTGGACATTGTTTCTGGTACTCGAGTTAAGTCTCACTTCGCCAAGCCCAATTGGCGGAATGTCTACAAGCGCATTGCTCTCAACCACACCCATAGCCAAGTTGGTGAGTCACTCTCTTACTAATTTTGCCTATAATCATTACTAACTTGCACAACCATCTCTTCTGAAAAGCGAAGACGCTGGGTTAAGTATTACAATTATTTTTTATATTACGATTTTCTCTAGTTAATACTAACAATTTTTTTATATTGTGAATTATCAGGGGTATTTTATTGTGGGGCTCCACCACCAGTAAAAGAGTTAAAACAGCTAGCTTCGGATTTCTCACACAAGACCTCCACGAAATTCGATTTTCATAAAGAAAATTTTTGATCCGATCAGCAATAAATCCAACAGAGTTGGAAGATCAGATCAGATGAGACAAAGCAAGCTCTTCTAGATTTGTACCTAACCCCTGCCCTTATATTTTTAGATATAAAATAACTGAAAGAAAGAGAAAAGAGAAATGCATGACATAAGGCAAGGATGGTGGAAATGGTCCAATTAATGTATGGGATCACACTAATAGATGTCCACCACAGTACATATGCTTGATCCAAGATTATAAACATAGCTAATGATCATCCTTGCATCAATATGGGTCCCATATGAGATTAGCTTACTCTCTCTCTCTCTCTCTCTTCATTTTTCTTGATCAAGAATAGACTATTGTATAAGGAAATTACTCATAAAGGGTGGTAGGTTTAGACAAGTACCAACCACTAACCATATTATTGACTATGAATTGTATATGCTTTTGCTTCTTTTTTTCCTTCTTTTAGTAGTTAAATTATCAAATGAGTAGCCTTTGACATGTACAGACGGATATTAGTTTTATATACAAGTTGAACATGTCTTCATGTTTGACAGGAATTTCCCATTTGGTTGAAGAGTTTGTAATGAGTTTCTTTTCTTATATCTCATGATGTGTTCATATATTCAACTGCCATGTCTTGCCATATGTGGAAGCATACCTAAGAAAATCTTACTTTTAACCTACTAAATCTCATTAACTAGCTCTAGAAATTTATCATCTTTGATCAGGGACAGACTTAGTGGGGTTCAACTTTGAATTCCAAAGTTGGTGAAAGGTCGTTGCTAGACATGTGCTCTTTCTTTCTTGTTTTTTTCTTCCCAACCACACACCCCTCCTCCCCCCACCCCCACCACCACCACCCCTCCGCCGCAGCGCGCCGGCTATCTAATTCATCTTAAATCCAACCAAAAAGTAATCATCTTGTACCTTCAGAGTAGATGAAAAGTTGAAATTAAAATTAAATTACAGAGTTTGAGTTTGACTGACCTAATCCTTAACTTTATCACTAAAGCAAGTTGGGTTATGATGGATCTTAGATTGGCTGCATATGCGTAGCCTAATCCAGGAATTATGCAAGTCATTGAGTGCCGCAATCATGATATGTTTAGTCTTATAATCTGAGTTTGCACTCGATTGAATTATCACATATATTGCTAATACAGGGGCGGTATCAAATTAAGCAGTAGGTAAAACTGTAATTTTCTAAAAGTGACACACAATGGGACGGGAGAAATGCTAACGAGATATTTACGAACAATAAGACATGCTTTGAAAGTTTCTAACATAAACTTAATCGAAGTTTAAATGTAATTCTTAAGATCCACAAATGAATAGATGGTTCATCTTTCATCGGCTAATCCGAAAAAACAAAATGGCAACAATAATATAATACAAATGAAAGAATACAAAGGGAAGTGACCAAAACACAGTAACGGCAATAAATAAATCACAAAAACGAAAATAATAATATGCAAATCGCATAACAATGACAGCATCATAACAGTTCCAGTAGACTTAGAATAGTGCACAGTCCTATTTCTCAGAATGATTAAATTTTTATCCAATAATAGTGTACAGTCCATTTGTTATAATCAACCATTTCATTATGATTCCGCTGTATATTGAAACGAAAACCTAATTTATGGTGTACAGAGAGATCGGATTTAATCACTAATAAGAGTGTAGGACCACAATAAAAATTCAAATTTCTTGGAGGCGAAATGTGTAAGAGATCAATCACGGCAGAATTAACAACATAAATGAGAATCAAATTGTAATCAAAGCTTCAAAATGATCATAATTGTTCACAAAATTATATTCAAAAATTTATATACGGAATGTTTGTGTAACTGTGTATTACCGATTATAGGTGGCTCAAGTAATGGAAGAGAGGCCAACACGAAGCACGAGCTCGGAATCACCGAATAAGTATAATTTTTTAGTTATATATAAATTTTCTATTTATCCCATATACGTTACACTCTTTAATATATAGTATAACATAATAAAATAATAATATTTTATAATATATATATATATATATATATATATATATCACATTCATATATGTAAAATAATTATAATATGATATTAAAATATCAATACATATAAATAATATATTAAATCCTATAAATCACATTTTAATATATTATAACTTACAATATTAATATATAAATAATATCAATTTAATGTTTGTATATTATGTATTATTTATATATATTATAATATATTAATATATTATATATGAAATATTATAAATAATTATAATCTGAAATATTGTGTGTGTATTGATATATTTATTAAAGTAGGATTATAGAATAATATAAAATAAGATAAAATAATATTATAATTTTGATAAATGTGAATAGTAATTTTATAGATTTAAAGATACATCGTTCACAATCATCAAACTAACTTTATAATAGAGATATCGATACAACTCATAATATTTTCATTTTTTATCAATATTCTTTAAATATAAAAAAAGATTGAGTTCAGATAAATTGTTACGAGTACTCTAACCAGTGCTATACTTTGTAAAAGTTCATCTTCAGTTTTGGCGTGCAATTTGTTTATGTCGTCTCTACCGTCTTCAAAATAAATTAATTAGATATGGAATAAGACATTAGGAATGACAATGGGATAGGGCGGGGGATTGCCTCTACCATCCTCGTCTCCGTATAAATCGGGGATACTCATCTCTGTCACCATAATAATTAGGGATCTCTCATTCAATGAACAGTTTTCACCGTTTATATTATATAGTTTTTATATGTAATCTATAATCTATTAAAATTATATTTTTTGAACATAACATTAATATTTATTAATATAATTCATCACCTAAAATATTCATAACAAGTATAATAATTACAAGTTAAGTAATATAAGAATAAATATTGTATATATGGGATAATATTGTAAATTTTATAGAAAAATTACATATAAATATATAGTTTTATAGTATATATTGGGGATCGGAGAATCTCTATCCCATTTATAACAAAGACGGTGAATCACCGTGGGACGGGATAAATTGTCATGCCTAGAATGGATATTATATTTACTACTTTTTACTACTTGTTTTCCAAAATGTAAAAATTACTCGTTATAATGGTAAAATAAACTAATTGGATATAGAGTGGGTATTATATTATTGCTTGTTTTCCAAAATGTAAAAATTACTCGTTATAATGGTATCGTTTTTATGATTCTCCGATTTTACAACAGTATATTGAAAAATAAGTATCTCTCGTCATAAGTATATTTTATCTATCTCATAATAAACGTCTTAATTTAATTTTAGAAATCAAAAGAATCAAGTTTAAAATCAAAATTACCATAACTTTAGAAAGATATATAGATAACAAAATTTATATCACATGAAGATTCATAAACTTAGCTACAAGTCTTAAATTTTTAAATTATTAAATATAACTTCCTAAAGTAAAAAAATTGATCAATTTAACCATCAAAATTAAATTAGACCTTTGATTTTAGACGGAGGAAATATAAAGGAGCAAGAAAATTAACTCGTATCGTGTAGAATTCCAATTAGTGAATACAGAAGTTAGAATGTAGTATCTCGCTTTCAAAAGTATCGTTTTCTCATTAGTACTTTTTTACGATCTTTCCTCTTTTTCCTTTTTCCCTCTTCAGAGCATCTATTTCTAATCTTGGCGTGCAGAAGTAATGAACGAAACGCAGTATTAATATTGATCATAATATTACAATGCACATAATAAGGTCCAATACTATACTACAATTTCACCATATTACTTACATGAGGACTGCTGCTCCTACCAGGGCAGGCAGTAGCCTTGCGGCGGGCACAGACTCAAATATTACATTCCAGGGAAAAAGAAAACCAAAACCAAAACCAAGAAAAGTTCAAACACAAGCAAAATCCACTAGATTAAATAGCAAATATTTATACAATTTACTCCACTAGAGCAATATAATTTTTGCATACGACAAGGGAAACGCCGTTCTATAATCACCATCGTCTTCGCAACTTAATGAGACTGCGAAAAATTCACTCTCTAAACACGATCCAAATCCAGTAAAGACCTAGAGATCAGATCCTTTTTTACCATTTCCATAGACTCTGAATCATTAGGTGTAAACATGGCATCCGCAATGCTCACGACACCAGGGTTCTGACTATTTAGAACAGAGAAAATAGTAGCAAGCTCAAATCCACCATTCAAATAATAATGAAGTAAACCTCTTGGAATTACAAATACATCACCTTCTCTAAGAACCCCCTGGAAAAGCTGATTATTTGTATCCAGAAATCCAGCAACCACAATACCTTTGCTAACAAAGATGATCTCTGATGCCCTAGGATGAGAATGGGGCAGCACAAGGCCATCCACTTCTATGTCAATTCTAGCAATTGATAAGCCTAAAGTGTTGAGGCCCGGAAATTCTGAGGCAGTGACAGTATCTACGGATGACAGTTGAAAGTTATCAGTGTCGCCTTGGTGGTTTAGCAGCGAAGTTTTGAAATCAGAAGCCGTGATGGTTGCAGGGTTCTTGCATGGAAACCCATTAATGAAGATGGTCTGGCCAGGGGATGTATTGGTTGGACATATATCTTGGAGATTATCACCATCCACTGCCGAGCAGAGTTTAGTGCAAGTGCAGAAGCAGAGTGTAAAGGTAATCAAAAGGAGTATAAAGAACTTGGCCATTTTTGACAGTTTGGCTTGATTTAGATCATAATTTTACTTACAAATTTTGTTTCATTTTGGAGTGCATATACATATATATATATATATATATATATATATATATATATATATGTATGTATGTATGTATGTACTGGTTCACTCTTTGTATGTAAAATACTTTACTATTTGAAGTTTGCATGAAATAAAAGTAATATGCTTGAGACTTGGAGTTCACTTCACTATTTAGATTTTAAGTGGATTCTGTTGTCAGACGTTTTTTGCTTAAAAGAAAGATCGAATGCACTTATCTAGAAGGTTGGGTGTCTAAAGTATGTGTGGATTCCAGACCCTCTTTTCTCTGCTTTGAACAGTGAATCCTAGAGCAATTGTATTAAAATTAATCTTTCTTAAGACTAAAAAAATGATATAACTTACTTAATGATCTTCATTTTGGCTGTCCACAATGAAATTAAAGCAAAACCAAAAGCATTACTGCCATGAATACCTTCTACAACAAGATGAAGAATCATTCCGTAATTAGTTCTTCCTCTGTAGTAATAAGATCATTATGTCAGACAAATTCTTTGAAGCATTCAAATTATACTTGCTTTTATTTCGAGCTATTATTAGTATTCTTTTAATATTTAATGTTTCTTACTAGGTATAGAGTATAATTAGGAACGAATAAGGCCGAGCATTAATAAGCCATCTCACTCCAGTTGGGAAATATTGTATATACAATACCTTTATACTCCGTATATTTTTAAGGAAGAGGTTTCATTGTGTGTGTGTGTGTCCGTCTGTATGTATATGTATACGCATATTCATGTTAAAATTATAGGGCTGAAAAAAGACACATTTCTTCTTCCGAAAACTAGAGGATCCTACTATTCTAGAAGATGATGTCCAATCAAGCATATTAAAGGGTCTAGAAGAGATTCACAGAGACTGAGAATAAAGAAAAATTCTTCTGAAAAACAACAAAATCAAAGCTCTTGCCGTTGTTCTGAAGCTACTTGAATAAAAGATGATATTCAACGCAGCTTTGGTTCTAACACAACAGTCCCCACTGAAGCTGAAACGATTGAAATGCATCTGAAAGGAAAGTTGCAAAAGCTAGACATGTTGAAAGAGTAATAATGGTACTTGAAGAACAGGTGTTTCAGGACAAATCAATGTTGTTCTCGATTCAACATGCTCCCAGAGATGAGATTCATTACAGTGTTGACGACACGAGGGCAAATGACCATGATGTTTTGTGCTGCTATACCACCTATAAAATCCTGAACAGGTAATTGTCACAAGATATGTCATGTTAATCATATCCAACCACCAAATAATGACCTAGCAAACGTACCAAAGGTAGACTGAGAAGAGAAACATTTTCGGTATACATCTACGAAGACAACTACACAAGTCAAAACCTCACATCAAAATATGCGGCAAACCTGAAATTTCATGTCCCAACACCAAACAGGGAGCAGTGACATGGACACTTGCATGGCAACACATCAAAAAAACAAGGATAGAGAAATGATCAAGTTAAATACCAAACAAAACAAAGATCCAGGAGTGAGAATTGATAGGAAATACGAAATCAATGTTTCAGAAACTTGTTAAAATGAGAAAATGAAGACTGAAAATTAAAATTTGAAAATTATGCCCTGCAGTATGATAACCAGCAGCATATCCTATAATTCTCAGTGCTTCAATTTTCACAATTAGAATTAGAATTAAGCTAACTCTTCTCTCACTCCTTTAGACAAGACTGGGTTGAGTAGCAATTTGGTGTGTCAAGGATCAGCGATGAACTTTATCAAAGAGCAGAGTCCTCCCAAGAAGTTATGATCAATAATCCCACTACCTTCTGTCACATGAGCAAAATCTATAAGCTTGACTTCTGCATGAGATATCCTTCCTTCCAACCCTGGCACCTTATCATGCATAAAAAGAATTGAACAAGAATAGAAGTGGAAAAAAGTTTGCTCCTCAAACCATGCTTTCAGCTCCAGCAATTGTGCCAAAATGCCAGAAGCACCACCATATACAATTGACGAAAAGGAGCAGTCAGGGTCCAAAGTTGAAACTGCAGAGGTGTTAGAAGAGACAAATTTCCTCAGAACTAACTTGACATCCTCCATAGAAAACCTCTTGATGGATCTCTTTTCAGGCTTCCAGTATCCAGATTCCTCACTACTATGGATTTGCAACCCTGATATCCTGAATCCCAATGTTAGGCTTGTGGACTCCCTATCTTTCTTCAAACATTTGGCGATATATTCTTCGGATGACTGAGGAGGCCATGTTCTGGAGCCAATCTTAATGTCTATTATAGAAGGATTGAGGCGACTCGCGACAAGATCTTGCAAAACAAGGTAAGAATGTAGGCCTGATCCATCAGATGCCTCCAAAAGCTGAATGCCATAGAAAATAGGGAAGAATTTGCGGATGTGCTCCGGAATCATTGTGTTTGACCAAAATGACTCGTAGAACTCCACCTCTTTAGACCCACGTTCATCATTCTGGAGAGGCTTGTAGAAACGCCCTGATTCATCAATGAGGGGACCAAGCTTTCCATCTTGGGTTTGGTGCCCTGCAACCTGATGACATGGGATCTTAAGCATCTTTATAGATAGTGAAGAACTTCAAATAAAAGCCTGAAAGTAATCTCTTTTGAAGGTAAAACCAATTCTTCAATAACAAACCACATTGAGCTTGTCCTGCAGCGAGGAGGAAATCACTTTTCGTCAGCTGCCAGTCTGGCACTTTATTGGGAACTTACAAGTTGGAGTTCCATATTGAAGAAATATATAAAGCAAGTATTGAAGACATAATATATATGAATGGACTGAATGTGCTCAATTCTTATTAGTTTAAGTTGTCTGGGCCGGGATGATTCTTAACATGGGAGTCTTCTTTGTACATGAAAGTGATGACAGTTAACTCACAGTAATTTGGAGTGCAGATCCACATCCCAATTCGATGTCTCGCCCATGTTGTTCCACATGTCCCACTTATAGTTTCTTTTTTGAGATATGATTATGTGGCAACACATGCATACCAAGGGATACGAGATGAGACACAAAACGGGATAGGAGATTCAAAATCAGTAGTTGGCATCAAAGCCACGGAACATCTAGGTTATCTGTGGAAGGGAGGTATACTTAGTGGGATATCGATGAAAGATGAAAGGTTACAAAAGTGCAGAATTAGATAATTTAGTTGTGCCAAACTTGTTCCAATACAAACTGTTAAAACCAGAATCCTCTACTTATTTCAAATTATAAAACAGTTATATTTTTCAACTATGCGATGCATTTGAATAAGCCAAAGCATTTTAGAAAACTGATGGCAAAACCCTTTTCAGAAACTCCAATTAAACACAATATAATACTCACGGTGCGTTTAGTACCACCACTAGTTTTTCTTTCTTTCCTGCATTCTCATTCTCATTCCAACCAGGAACTAAACGCAGGCACCATCGGTTTGTAAACTTTAACAGAAGGGGCTTTAACTAACAGTCACGGAAGAGTTACTTGTAGCTGGTAGCTTATTTGCTGCTGTTTCTTCTTCTTCCACCGCTACTTAAAGAGTTAAAACCATTGCTTCGCTTCTCATTCAATCTTAAACAGTGAATTGCATCATATATGAAACTAGAATACATAAACATCGTGAGAGAAAATTAAACACTCAATCATTCAAGCATACATGCACACAATAAATCTATATAATCACGAAATAAAGGTTCAATCCCGAGTTATTACGAAGTATAAGGCAACAAGGGAAGACTGGAAGAAGATAAATTACCTCCGTATTTGAAGCTTTAGTTTCTTGTACCTTATTCTTCTCCACAATTTATGAGAAACAGAATTTGGTAGCAGATTGCCCTATTTAGAAAATTTTTGAAGTTACCGCACTGTATCCCATACCCGACGGGTCAAAGGTTTCACCCATGGACCTTTTTGTGGACCCAGAGTAGCCTAGGAGTTATCGATCATGAATCCTAGGAAGCGTGTCCCCGTTACCTTTTTCTAACAATTTTTTCCAATTTCCATTAATGCAACTTATGATTTTGAAAATAATTTATTTTTTGTAAAATAATTTTGTTAAAAAATATAAGGTGTATTAAGAGAAATTAAAGAAGAAGGACAATGGAGAAGAGTTGTTATCACTAAATTTTGACAGTTACCGTATAACAAATTATTGCAACAAGACTTTTATTCATTAACATATAAATAGATCAAACAACAACACTTCTTAAATATAAGATCCTCAAATTCTCATAATTTAAATCATAAAAAGAAATTACGGGTTATGTACTTATTTGTTTCAATTTAAAATTATGAGATTAAATGTAATTTACACTGTTAAAATCTAAAGTCTCATGATTTTAAACTAAAATAAACATAATTGTAATATAAATATGTTAATATAGTACGGAATATTGTAAAATAGTATATAATTGTTGTGCGACTTGTTAACCCACAATTCCTATACTATTAATAGGAAAAAAAAACCCTGAAATTTCTATTTAATAAAAAAAATACTTGGAGAATTTCTTTATTACAGAATACTTTTCAAATCGAAAATGATACTTATATAGTGATAAAAGAACCGTAAAAGAACTCAAACTCCAATAATATAAAAGTATCAAGACTTCGATTTTCTATTACTTTGTCCGATACTCCAATTTTAGTTTGACAAAATCTTTAATCAAGTTTGTACGTTAATTGATTCAATTTAAATTAAATATTTATTTATCGAACAAAATATTATATTTAAGATTGACTTATTTAAATAATTGAGTCAAGTTGAATAGTAGACAAATATATATTTTTTAAAAATTTAAACTAAATTAAACTAGATCAAAACTAAACTATTAAATAGGTAAAAAATTATATTCAAAATTAACTCACTTAAATAAATAAAATAGATCAAATATATTTCAATAAAAACCCAACCTAGTGAAACATTCAAACAACTTGACTATGGTATAGGGTGAGTTTTTTTTTGTAGAAATGGTATAGTGTAAGTTGTAAGAACCCAATATAAGAAATATGGAGATACATAGAAGTGTCCTAAATGTTATTTAATCGAGACTAGAATAACCACTAAAATGGGTTATACTTATCGCTTAACATCTATGGCGCTTTTGTCAGAATATCTGTTGGGTGTGGAAAATGCCAACTCTTTTTTTGTGGAGGCTATCTATTTATAGAATTATTTTATGGAGGGCTGCCTCGTGTCTATTTATAGAATTTTAAGTATTTTTTATATATAAAACGTCACTACATAAAACTTAAACATGTACTTACTCATTAACTATGTTATAACTCACTTATCAATTATAGTACATATTTTTTTTATTAGTCTTATTCACTCATCGACTATATTGTAACTTACTCATCAATTATCATACATGATTATTTTATTAGTAAATACATACCTCCTCCTCAATTTTTCAAACAAAATAGTTGATAACCAATAAAACCAATTATCATGTTAAAATTTTAAATACTTTAATGTTGTTGTTATTGGGCATACCTCACCCCAAACCATCAAGTTTTTCTACCCACAGAAAACTAAAATATCACAGCGATGTTTCACTTGACTTTATTTTCTAGCCAATTTACAAAATTCTATAATTCATATTTTATGTTGTCAAAATAACAAAATTTTGAAATACTTTAAAATGGATTATAATAAAATATATTTTTCAACTGATGATGAACCAAAAAGTAAACATCATACCTAATTTTATTATGGAAAATAAATAATTGACTAAATACATGTTGAAATTTAACTGTATTTCTTATGCAATTAAAGGAGTACGGAATGAAGCCCAAATAATCAAAAAGAACATAACAGATTCACGTGCATTTGCATGCATTTTACACATGTTAATTTGTCCTCGTATAATTATTCGTGTTAAACGATATTACATTACGCACACATTTCTATATCTCATGCCCGATGATATTGACAATATTCCGCTCTTGGATAACAATATAAATGATTAGGGCATATGCAAGCCGAATACGAGTTAAAATTAATGTGTTCAGATTTTATTTTAATTAAATTTTTGATATTTAAATTCAAATTAAAATATTTGATCGAATATTATTTTAATACTTAAATTATACTTTAATCGAATTCGAACTACTCACGAACTACTTGTTAGTATTTATATTTGTGAGAAACCGAAAATTTAAATAAAATGTACGAATATTAAATTCGTTATTTATTAAGTTTTCGTTCATTTTAATTGACCGACAATTGTTACGTTTTAGTTTACGCCCAAATCACGCTAATCGATGCGCGTACGTCCACTAGAGATAAACCAAAACGAACATTATATTTTTATACTCACGAGACGTTAATCACGACAAGAATTTCATAAACACATTTTTATCTCACATACACGGCTAAACATTTCGGTTTATGCATTAAATCAATATTTAACCATTTAAAATTGTAATTAGTGAATAAACAATTTAATTTAAACACTAATTACTTCAAATTTCAGCATTTTCTCAAAGTGGCAAAACAAGGAGGTGTTTTCGATCCAAGAAAAAATCTTTCCAATCCAAGTAAAATTTTCAAAAATCAATCCAATGGCCAAAATTGATTTGCAAGTAATATAAATATATCTTATTCACTAAACCCTAGCCTCCATTTCAGTCAAACCCTTTCAGCAAACTCACTAAATACAAATTAAATTCAGATTTGAACATTTATTGAAGTTTTTGGACATTTATTCCACTAAATCTTTAAAGAGGTATGCACACTGCCCCTTTATTTTTACAGTTATTGTCATTTCTGTTCATGCCATTGTGTAGAATAAATTTTTCAGTATCATTTTTATATATAACACATGTTTATAGCATTTATGGTTTGTGAGTTATTAATTTTTAAAGTTTGAACAAAAAAAAATAAATATTTAAGAAATAAAATTCAAATCCGAAGAACCCTAAGTCTTTCGGGTCAAGATTCCGACGAGTGTTGTTTGTCTTTGTTCAAATCGTTTAAACCAACTTGTTTCTGCACTTGTAAGGACCATTTTGCCTCAAACAATTTGAGAAATGGTCTAGTATTTCTCGTTCTGAAGCTCGGACATATTTTTTTAATACCCGAATGGTTGTTCTTGATTTTTCTTACGATTGAGTTGTTAAAACTTGAAATAGATTGCTGGTATGAGTTTCTGGTTGCTTAATCTTGCGAATCCATGCTTGAACCGACAAAAATGGTTGAGAAATGGTAAAAGGGAGCTCGGCCGCGAGCTCGCCGCCATTAATGGCGGGCTTGCCGGCGGTAGACTGCAAAAACACGTTCCGACCAGTTTCAGGTCGCGGCGTGAAGCGTAGGGGTGCATTCGTCTATGGCAAAGGCCATGGCGGTGCCCCCACCACCGATTATTCACCGTGCGAGCTGCTATCGGGGGTGGCAGCCGCGGCTCCGGCGAACGCGGCGCCGCCGGCGCCCCCTTGCCGAAACCCTAATCTGCTGCTGTAGTAGAAGACGGGTCGGGTCGAACCGACCCGGTTCCGATCCGAACCCGCGACCAGTGACCCGGTTTGACCCTTTTCCGACCCGGTCCACTTTAATTTCATTTTTGGGCCCAATCAAAATCCTTTTAAAAAAAATAATAATAATAATAATAAAATACTTTTACATTTAATTATTCAATAAGCGATTTTTGGATAATTATTTTGTCATGTAAATAAATCTCTTACATGATTAAAAATTTAAAATTTTTTTTATGATGTTAGAGTTTCTTAATTTCCACAATTAAGTGACGAGTCATTAATCTATAAACAATTATTATTTAATTAAAACAATTAAATAATAATTAAAGAATAAACTTTAAAATTTATTTAAGTGATTAAATAAATCATTTAAGCTAAGATTAATTGAGGAATAATCCTTGATTAATTAAATTAAAGAATCAAGACCAATTATTATTTAATTAAAACAATTAAATAATAATTAATGAATAAATGTTACATGATTATTAAATGATCAATAAATCATTTAATTTAAAAGTAATTAAGAAATAAATTACTTCAATGATCGATAGTTATTATTTAATTAAAGTAATTAAATAATAATTTATGAATAAATGTTTAATAATTGCTAAAAGGTCTATAAACCTTTTGTGATTATGAAATGATTATTATTTAATTAAAACAATTAAATAATAATTTAAGGAACAATTTTTTTTTTATAAATGTCAAATGATTTAATGAAGTCTTTTAAGCTAAAAGTGATTAATTGATATTTATTAATTAATCTAAGGCCTCCAATAATTAAATTTAAATTATCGAGAACCTATAAACGACGTTTTATCAAGTCCACAAATCTCTTGGACTCCGATTTGGTCTCAACCAAATCCCAATTCAACGTTTGACGACTCGATCAGCCGATCACAAGACTTGAGAATTTTATGAACACTCCGCACGTGCATCCTCATACGTAATTAAGTTGAGATTTCTCATGTTGTTGCATGTGCATGTTTTACAGAATTATTTCTACGCGAGTGTTAAATTTCACTAAGGACTTGAGGCAAGTATATACTCACTCTGCTTTCTTTCAATTAATGCGTATGATCATTCTTTCGATATACGTAATGTATTCAAGATATTATTCTGTCAATATTCATGATTTAATTTCTTCAAAGTTAAGTAACGTACGATCCTTTGATCCGATGTACGTGAAAAATGTTGTATTTGAATCAAATGATCTTTGGGCGGTCGTTAGCTATTTAAATTCCGCTAACACGCCAAAGAAAATCCTATACGGATGTAAAAAACTTATTTCTTCACCCCATACTTGTAAAGTATATCCGTATGGGTAACTAAAAGCTAGTGGGATGCATCTGCCTGGCACCCCGGGCCTAAGATTTATAGGGAACGGGAACCGAGGCATCGATAACCGGACCCTCGCAGACAAAAGGTTTCTGCAATTGACTACGTATGTCATTATGATAAAGTCAGACAGTGGTCAGGCTGGCCAGCTGATATACTATTTGATACAAAGTTCCTAAGGGCACGTGCGCCAAACGGACATGGTTATAAGGCGCATGTGATAATATTCTTTATTCTTTTAAGTAAAGGGTCAAATCTCTCGTTATCACTCGGGGACCCTAGAATCTATTTTCTTTCAAGATATTAAGAGGTGTCGACTTTGTTTCCGTCAAACCTCATAAACACTTAAACTCAATCAAGTATCCATCTTTCAGAACTTACCCAAATTCTTGATTATATACTTGCGAGCGTAAATCGCTCATGTTGTTATTACCAAATGATTTACAGGTTTTGGCGAGAAGACCGAGTCGTCTTCTAAAGGCAAGAAAAGAATGGCTTGACAAATGCTCCCGATCGTCCTCTGGCGGACGGCTTCCAGGGAAGGGGGAAGCGTGAGGATGTTATAGAAATGTTTAGATTGTAAGGCCTGTGTGGGCCCCACATAAACTTCCGCTGTTAGACAATTATTTTGGGTTATTGTAATAGAGATTACTAATTAATTCTCTAATTTAATGTTATGCATGCTTAAATATTAATACTTTTCTTTTGTCAATTTTTGACGGTGCTTGAAGTCCAGTATGGTATTTTTGGGGCCGTCACAATATTTGTTGAATTTTACAAAAAATAAATTATATTTATATAAGTTTTCGTACTTTATAACACATTTTATATATGTACTAATTATTTTACTTACAAACATCACTACTAAAAGAAATTATACAACATATATTATACTTAAATAAATTATTAGGAATTTTAGTATATGTTATAATATTTTAGTATAAAAAAATAATCGAATTACTCATAAATTTATTCGAACGAGTACCTCTATATTCAAATTCTGCTTATTTAACTTATCAAACTTTAAATATGGTATAAAATTTAGTTCATTTTCATATTAAACTCGAGTCAAACTAATTAATTTTTGAATTGAGCCTGAACGAATTCCGAACAGTTTGAATTCTATTATAGTCATATAAATGATGACAAATGAAAATATTACACAATTTTTTATTTAATATTATTATTAATATTTTATTTTTGTTATTGCTATTAATTGATGCCACGATGGTTGAGCTTGATAATAGTGAAGTAATCCTCAGGATCTTATGTAAATATTCAATTATTTGGACAATTGGTGACGGTGTTGCTATGTTACAATTATGTCACATAGAATATAAACAAGAGGTCAGTCGCTGCCTTGTTTCATTTTTAAATCGTCATATTCAAGCTTTTTATGTAAATACACATTTTCCTTCAGAAAACAAAGTAAGCTCTCGACTTCAGAAAAAAGTACGAGGTATATATGCAGATATACAGATATACATGTATATATGGTAAAGAACAATATTATTATTGACAATTTATCATGGTAATACCACATTTATTTGAGAGCTTAAAATAGTATTTATATATGTCTTATACTTCATATATAAAATATATGTATATAAATATATTTATATACGATATTTAAGTAGTACATATCTAATATAAATTATGACGGGTCTTGTAAAGAGAGACCGTTAGAATTAAATTCAAATTTAATTTTATAGTAAATTAAATATTTGGCCTTGAAACACAATCAAAATTAAAATAACAGGATAATTAAGTATGACATAATTAATTCATGATTAAAATTAATATAATTTTTTTAATCCAATAATGATCACAAATTTAATTATAAGGTGTATTGATTTTTATGGCAGACAAAATAACCTATGTTTTTTATTAGTTACTTTTTTAGAATTTATTTATTTTTTAATTTATTTTTCTCACATTTTAAGATAAAGACAAAGAATTTATTCTATAATATTTTTTAAATATTTTAATAAAATATGAGAATCTCTCATTTTCATAATTATTAATTATTGACCTTAGTTGATGTGATTTAAGTTGAAAAAATTATTAATAAAAATGGATGGAGTAGTGCGTAGTAATATTCCGAGAACGGGAGTAGGGAACATTACACAGGTACACGGTAAAAAAGATAAGAAGTTAAAATCTTTTGCCAACGCGGAAACAGTAATTGTAGCATGCTGATCTGACAAAAAGTTCACCACGAGCTTATCTGTCACTAGCTCATTGGTTGACACCATCGTATTTAGATATCGATGTCGTCATAAATTGGGTAATTTACCGCGTCCGAGCAGAGTCAGTAACTCAACACTTCAAGTAAACAATATATTACGTGTATATTTATCTATTTTTATTATTAAATAAAACGATAACGGGTAAATAATTAAATATCGATAGATTTGGTGCGATATGTTCGGACTCAGCTTTATGGCAATTTAAGTAAATTTACCAAAAACAGAGGGTATCTCAATCAGTTCCTTCGGCCCTTCCATATATAAATGTCGTATATACAGTCTTCTTGTATCTATATCCGTCTCCTCTCTGATCCGCCGTCCGACGTCTTCTCGATATTCAAAACCTCAGGTAGTTTTCTCTCTCAAAAATTTATGCCGACTACAATTCCAATCGAGCTAAATTCATGTTCACAATGTTTATTTCTGTTATGATTCTTACAGTTCTTGGTACGATCGATTCGATCTTGCTCTCCACGTCTCTCGACGTCTTCGATCGATTCAAGAAGTTCAGCATTCTAACCTGATCATTCAGGTATTACTCTCAGATCTGAATCACGGAATTGCGGTTCGGTATATGCAGATATGTATGCATGTTTATATGGATGTGTGCTTTCGTTTCTGTACTGGTTGAATTGCTGATTATAGATTTGTAGGCTCCAGGCACACCTGTTTTATCTATTTAATTTGATTTATATGTGAACTTACATATCTACCGGAATATATCTATTTTTGTGAGCTGCGTGGAATGATTTTCTATCGGAGAGGTTGTGACTTGAGTTGATCGTGTAGATCTGAATGTCTCTGTTGGAATGATATGATCTAATTCAATGGTTTTTCTGTATACACTTGCGTGGATATTCATTGTGTTGTTGCTGTATGTTGTTACTTGATAATAACAACTTTGGCATGTTATTTAATTCCATGGACCTGGAACTTCGTCGAGCTGATTAAAGATCTGCAAGTACATTAATGTTCTGCTCTGCTTGTTTAACTTATTTTATTTACTGTCAGTATTTGGTTGATTGTGTTGGTAAATAATTTTGGCGCGATATTATTTTCCGTGGGTGATTTTAGATAAATATTCATGATGTATGGGTGAATTTATGTGGGGAAAAAAATTTACAGATTCCTTGAAGGAGTTGATATGAGTTAATCTTTATGCAGACCTCTTAGCTGTTGGGATGGCATCAACAGCTGGAGCCACAGGATGGTTGAGAGGAAAAGTTAAAGCTATCCCATCTGGGGACAGTTTAGTGATAATGGGGAGCTCGAAGGCTGAGATTCCTCCCGAGAAGACTATAACTTTGTCATCTCTTATTGCTCCAAGATTGGTATGCCTATTTGCAGTGAAAAGTTCAATATGTTATGTGCTTGTTCAAAGTGAAAGCTGTTCTTCCTCTTGCTAAATTTGCTTACGAATCCCAAATAAATAGCGGTCTTCTTAAATTTTCGAGAAAAGTTTACAGGAGCAACTACATTGCGTGGACATTAAAACTAGTCTTTTCACTCAGTTAAAGTGGCAGTTGGTTTCTGGTCATCTTTCAGTTTAGTTAAATGTTTCTTGTTGCTGTTTATGGCACTTTAGCTCTTGTGGGGATTTAGCATTTATTCATTCCGGTCATCTGTCCATCTAGCTAATTTTGAGTACAATTATTGTAATACATACGAGTAATATGATCATCACTTCACACCTTTGGCTAGAGTAAAATTTTTATTGACATTGCGGATGTCATATTTTAGAGGCAATGGATTGAGTCAATAAATTCTCAAATATATTTGCTTATCAAGAGTTTCTACATGAACATAAAGATGATAAAAACGTGATTAATATATTAATGCTCCTTTTCCAATTTAACTGACCTCTTTGATATTTTAACATGTCTAGAGAGTGCTTTCCTTTTTCTTAAAACCTTTGGAGAAAAAGATTCAAATCTTAGATATGGACAAGAATGAGATAACCTATAATGCCTACGACAATAAAACACGTGCATTCATTGTTTTGAGCTTAAAGAACCAATTTTCACTTTATTTCGATACCTATATATATATTTGATTGATGCTTTCTTTTGCATGTTTTCTGACATTCTTCTTATTATCTGCAGGCTCGCAGAGGTGGCTTTGATGAGCCATTTGCATGGGACAGCAGAGAGTTTTTAAGGAAGCTTTGCATAGGAAAGGTGTGGACAAATTAATTAGATGACCTCCTTTTATTAGCTTTTTTCTTGTTCGTGAACAATTAAATATGAGTATTAAATCCTACTAATTTCTCTTTAATAGGAGGTCACTTTCAAAGTGGATTATGCTGTACCATCCATAGGGCGAGAATTTGGTTCTGTTTTCCTTGGGGAGAAGAATGTTGCATTTCTGGTAGTTGCTCAAGGCTGGGCAAAGGTTAGCATATTGATTATTTACATTTGACTGCTTAATCTTTATATTGATTTTGGTTTATGGGCATTAGTTGAATATGGCATGTGCAGGTTAGGGAGGTTAGGGACAAGCAGGGTCAGCAGAAAGTTGTTGAAGCTAGTCCTTTCTTGGGAGAATTGTTACGTGTTGAAGACCAAGCCAAGGAACAAGGTCTTGGTTGTTGGAGCAAGGTTAGTCCAAAGTGCTACTTTTTATTGTTAGCCAAGTCCGTCCACGGTCTTTGTTCTTGAACCAAGCTGACAAATTGATCAAAATTTATCCGAGTGAACTGGTATAGGAAAAATTAATGAGGAAGTAACTATTAATTCCATTTAGACAGGCCTTTATTTGGAAACTTGGTAACTCTCACAGTTTGAGTTTTCTGCACTTTAATCAAACACCTGTTTAAACACATACTTTTCCAGGTTACTCTTCACCTTCCTTTTGTCTGAGCACATTATTTCTTTATATAATCTTTTGAACCCTTGTCCCTCATCAGCTCACTCGGTTGTGGTTTGTTTTTTGGTGCATGTATACGAGTGTTTTTTTTTTGTGGGTGTGGGTGGGGAATGTGATTTGGTGTCTAACAAGTTTTTTGGTCTTGGGTTCATTTAGTGCTAAATTGCTCATCAGTTCTCTTGAGTTCTTACACGACTTAAAGAGACTTTGTCATCACAAAGATCCCTGTACTGGTTCTCTGGGTCCCTGATATGGTTGATACTGCAATCAGAAAGCATGATTCTCTAGCCTAGTTCTGTGTTGTTCCAGGGAGGTTTACTGGAATGTTAACACCAACTGTGTCTCAAGTGAAGAATTTCCAGTTTGTTGCCGTTAGACAGAAATTTCATCTTTGGACTGATCCAGCAATGTTTGGGTGGTATTCAGGGATTACGAATCCTACATTTGAGCTACAATCATTTCACAACAAGTAGATTATTTTGAAAGTCTAACATCATTTGTGGCCACAACTATCTCTACATCGCAAATCCTAACTGAACTCGATCTCAAGCACAATGTAATCTCTGGTTAGATCCAACCGACTGTCCTGCATCCTTTACATAATACCTTTCATTGGACTGGAATTGGTTTACAAGTGAAGTTCGATGATTCAATTGTACTCCCTGTTTTAATATTCCTTTCCTTTCTGGGTTTGTGAAGATAATATTTATTTCTAAAATTTAAGCTACAAGAGTGGTCCTTTCTTATATGCAGTAGTTGTGTGTTTCATTAGTTAGAGCACCAGAAGATGTTATAAATATGTAAGCAGAAAAAACACAAGGTAGTTTATAATCTATCCTCCTGAGGATAAGTTTGGTTTCAAACTCCAGTTCGGACAGGAGGAGTACGCCATGCTAATGAAGTTTAATTGACAAGTACAAAGGATTGTCTCAGAAAGTAATATTAGGGACCACATGATATTATAATGATTATTAGAGTTATATTCGTTTATATGGCTGAAGCTGACAAGTGCAGTTTTGAAAAATCCTGTGGAGCATCATTATTGGTTTCATAAATCATGTTACCTATATTGTAGTCTATCGACTCATTACATGTTCTGGGTTTTGCATGAACTAGTTTCCTATTTTATGAGGTAACTCTTCAAACAAAAACTTTAACAAATTTATGCATAAGTCTTCCTGATCCTGGTTGAGTGCCGACTTCTATCCCTTGTGAAACTTAGTTTCTTGTTTACATCTCACTTATGCGATCCTTTAAAAGACTAAAGACAATGTGTATACCTTGTCTTTTGACATTCTTCCTTTCGATCTCAACCTTCCTGGAGCCTCGCATGGTTGACCCTATACAATCAGCCTAACCTAAACTTATACCTTGTCTTTTGACATTCTTCCTTTTGATCTCAACCTTCCTGGATCCTCGCATGGTTGACCCTATACAGTCAGCGTAACCTAAACTTATATTTATGTCAACATTCTGAGAGAATATCACAATAGCACGTACTCATGCCGAGTTCTTTGATTGACATTTGTAGGTGCCTGGTGCTTCTGAGGCAGCCATTAGAAACCTACCTCCTTCTGCGGTTGGTGATTCTAGTAACTTTGATGCAATGGGCTTTTTAGCTGCTAATAAAGGTCGGCCTATGGAAGCTATTGTGGAGCAGGTTCGTGATGGAAGCAGCCTTCGTGTTTTTTTGCTTCCAGAATATCAGTTTGTCCAAGTTTTTGTTGCTGGAATCCAGGTAGAACTAAGCTTGACCTGAATATTTTTAGTAGAGGCTATTCATATATATTAAATCTATCTTATATTGCATGTTCCATTTTCTAATAATACCAGTCTTTTCCCTCATTTACTTCTATAATGCATTTGGAGCCAGGCACCATCAATGGGTAAAAGGGCTGTTCAGGAATCTGTTGCTGAACCAGAAACAACATCCGATGAAGCAAATGGAGAAACTACTACTGAATCTCGTGGCGCATTAACATCAGCACAGCGACTTGCAGCCACGTCGGCACCCTTGACCGAAGTTTCCCCAGAATTATTTGCAAGGGAAAGCAAACATTTTACAGAGATTCGTGTATTAAATAGAGATGTGAGTACTGTTTTGATTTTCTTACCCCTATCTCATATATTTTGATTACAATGTCTTATTTAATGCTTCACTTGTAGGTGCGCATAGTTCTGGAAGGTGTTGACAAATTCAGCAACCTGATTGGTTCAGTATACTACCCTGATGGTGACACAGCAAAAGAATTGGCTTTGGAGCTTGTTGAGCATGTATGTTTTACTATGTTTCAAAGTTGATGTTTTTATGATGTTGGATCATTGAAAAAATTAGATGCAAATAAAGATTCAATATGTACTTTCTTTCTTTTGTATTGTTTTTAAGTTCTTTAGATCTGTATCTCAATTTTAGTGCAATAACCACATTTTTTCCCCACTTTCAATTCTCTCTCTCTCTCTCTCTCTCTCTATATATATATATATATATATATACTATACCTATCTAAAAAGCACAAGCATGTGCAGTTCTGTCATGAACTTGTTGGCAACCATACACATGAGACTAAGTGATTGTAGTTGGTATGCTTCTTTTGTGGTATAATTGTTTCTAAAAGTGTTGAATGGAAATTTCTGGGTAATCACTTTCATAAGCAAACATCTACTCCTCCTTGGTTGTTCTTCCAAGAGAAATTTTCCTCAAAACAGTAGTCTCTATATAACAAGAAAACAATGCTGATTGTTACTTCCAATCCCGTTCTTTTTGTTTTTCTCTATATACAGGGTTTAGCTAAATATGTTGAGTGGAGTGCTAGTATGTTGGAAGATGATGCCAAGAGAAAACTGAAGTCTGCAGAACTTGAAGCAAAGAAGAGCCGTTTGAGATTATGGACAAACTATGTGCCTCCAGCCTCAAATTCAAAGGCAATTCATGACCAAAATTTCACTGGAAAGGTAAAACACTGAAAATTCAATTTTAATATCATGTTTTGGTCTCCAATTATTTTGAGCATCCCTTAACATTTATTTCCAACTTATTGTAGGTGGTTGAGGTTGTAAGTGGGGATTGCGTTATTGTAGCTGATGATTCTCTACCATTCGGCAGTCCGCTAGCAGAGCGAAGAGTCAATCTCTCAAGTATCAAGTGTCCCAGACTGGGGAATCCCCGTAGAGAAGACAAATCTGCTCCTTATGCACGTGAAGCAAGGGAATTTTTGCGAACACGTTTAATTGGTCGTCAAGTATGGACATTACTTTTGGCATTACACATCTCTAACAATTCATTAAAGCTTTACTTTCTATACAAAGGGAAAAGATTGATTTAACTAGTAGCACTACATTAATTCAGGTAAATGTTTCCATGGAGTATTCTAGGAAGGTAAACCCAACAGAGGGATCTGGTGCTCCCACTGGCCAAGCAGATAGAGTATTGGATTTTGGATCAGTCTTTATAGTATCTCCAGTGAAGGATAGTGAGGGCGTCTCAGCAGGTCTGCCTGCTGCTGGCAGCCAACAGCCTGGTGCAAATGTTGCTGAGCTGGTGATTTCTCGTGGCTTTGGTGAAGTCATTAAACACCGAGATCTTGAGGTCAGATCGAATTATTATGATTCTCTTCTTGCTGCTGAATCACGTGCTAAAGCTGGGAAGAAAGGGATGCATTCTGGCAAGGATGCTCCAGTGACGCATGTCACAGACTTAACAACGGTTAGAAGGAAAACAAAAATTATCTGTACTTATGCTTCATGTGAAAAATTCACTTTATTAAAATTCAATACCTCTTTAGGCTTCATCAAAGAAAGCCAGAGACTTTTTGCCCTTTCTGCAAAGGAATCGAAGGATGTCTGCTGTTGTGGAGTATGTCCTTAGTGGTCACCGTTTTAAACTGTATATCCCGAAGGAAACGTGCAGCATTGCTTTCTCGCTCTCTGGTGTTAGATGCCCTGGCCGAGATGAGCCTTATTCTAATGAAGCAATTGCATTGATGAGGCGGAAGATAATGCAGAGAGATGTTGAGGTACTCCCCCTTTTTTACAAGTAGAAGCTACTGTCAGTTTTTCTCTACAACCTTCCTATTTTCTGTATTTTTTCTTTTCAGATTGAAGTAGAAACTGTTGATAGAACTGGTACTTTCTTGGGATCTTTATGGGAGTCAAAATCCAATGTGGGATTGAGTCTTCTGGAAGCAGGTCTGGCAAAGCTTCAAACTTCATTTGGTGCAGATAGGATACCTGATATTCACCTTCTTGCACAAGCTGAGCAGTCTGCCAAGAGGCTGAAGTTGAAGGTGAGAATCCAGCGGCATAGCAGAATTACTGTCACACCTATTAATGGTGCTAATAGTTTTTAATTGCAGATATGGGAGAACTATGTGGAAGGAGAAGAAGTTTCTAATGGTTCAGTAACTGAAAGAAAACAGAAAGAAGAATTAAAGGTAATTGGAATGTTGATCAACTTAAGCAGTAAATGCTTGATGTTCATAGATTAAGTTTGTGCCATATCTTACTCATGTATGTTATCAGGTAGTGGTTACTGAAGTCCTTGGTGGTGGAAAGTTCTATGTTCAGGCAGTTGCAGATCAGAAAGTGGCATCCATTCAGCAGCAACTTGCTTCTCTGAGTCTTAAAGAAGCTCCTATAATTGGTGCGTTCAATCCAAAGAAGGGTGATCTTGTCCTTTCACAGTTTAGTGCAGATAATTCCTGGAACCGAGCATTGGTGAGAGTGAAATTAAATACTTATCTTTTAACTTATTTTGAGATTTTCTGTACCCTGTCAACTTTTTTCTGAAGACCAGAGTAAATCTTAGCATAATCGTATACTGTCCAACTTTTTTGTGGGAGTCAAAAGTAAATCGAAGTATAATTTGGGCTGGAGTGCAGGAACCCAGTGAATATATATACAAGTGGCATACACAAATTTTTTGAATTTGTGTGTTCAGTCCTTAATCCGAAAATGCCATGTTGTAATGCATCACAAGGCAACCATCTCTCAAACATAACCTGAATCTTACTTACATTGCTCAATTTCTATTATGTTCGTGCTGTAGTTTTGCATTTTTCAGTGGTTCATGTAATGTCTATATGCAAGACTCCGAGTTTCAACTGTGGATATAGCCTTATAGGAAGAGTCAGAAAATAGTTTGTTTTGTTGTTCAAGTATTTCCTTCAACACTGTAAATGCATTTTTGTGTGCATGATTTTTTATTTTGTGAAAAAGAATTCAATTGTATACACACTTTATGCAGTTAATTAGATTGATTTTATTGAATTGAAACTCATTTTTTCTTTTATCAATATAATTACTTTAGTCCTTATCATCCTGCCTTATTCTATTTTCCTTTTTGTTCACCCAACATGTGAAGATTGTGAATGCTCCTCGACTTGTTGAATCTCCAAAAGACAAATTTGAAGTGTTCTACATCGACTATGGGAATCAAGAAATTGTTGCTTACAGTCAGTTGCGGCCTCTTGATCCTTCTGTGTCGTCATCACCTGGCCTCGCACAGTTGTGTTGTCTTGCTTATGTTAAGGTTCCAAGCTTGGAGGAGGATTATGGGCAGGAAGCAGCTATTAGTCTAAGTGAGCACACACTAAATGGTCCCAAGGAGTTCAAGGCTGTAATCATTGAGAGGGATACTTCAGGAGGAAAGGTTAAAGGTCAAGGAACTGGGACTATACTTATGGTAACATTGGTTGATGAGGAAGCTAATACAAGTATAAACTCTGTCATGCTTAAGGTTCGTTACTTTGAGTTAAATCACTAATCAATTTCTTTTTGTGAATCCACAAGTCTACAGTTCCTTTATTATCAGTTCCTGTCGAATGTGATTAGTTAATGGAAAACAGAAATGAGAACAGACCAGTCACAAAATCAAGGTCCATAGTTTTTTATTGAGTTTTGCATCTGTCTGTGTACTTTTCTCTCACAATTAGCCTCTAGAACTATAATTGTAAGATAAATACATAAAGCACACACTACGTATTGAGCTATGGATAAATTAGTTTAATAATATACGATGTAAGCTATAGTTAATTTTAGGTCATATTGTCAAACCTTAGGGACAGAGGATTGGTGCAAGTTGAGATGATACACTATTGACCTTACAATCCAAATTGTGAGTTCTGTAGCTATTGCATATGTGTCGATGTAAATTATGTGGGTCTATGTTTGCAGGAAGGACTTGCTAGGTTGGAGAAAAGGAGAAGATGGGAGCCGGCAGAAAGAAAACAAGCCATTGATGATTTGGAGAAAGATCAAGAAGAAGCACGAAGGAATAGACTGGGAATGTGGGAGTACGGAGATATCATGTCTGATGACGAGGACAACACTCCAGCTGTTAAGAAAGCTGGTGGGAAGCGATGAATGATAAAGACTTTTCGTATCCTAAAGTAATTTAGGTGAGAGCAGAATCTGCTGGTGCGAGACAAAAATAGTAAGTTAATAAGAGTGACATTTTGCCGCTCAAGAAACAGGGAGAGAAATTTTTAAGTTACATTTTTTTTTATTTAATTCCGTTTTTTAGAAGTTCAGGAAACAGTTTTGATTTTCTTTTCCTCTTCTCTGTCATTTTACTACATTTGTACTACTCTTAATAAGGACATCCACCGTTAACTGTCAAGTGAAATTACATAGACAATTTTCTCCGTCTTGTTTGAACTTCTAGAAATTGTACCAGGGATTGGTTTGATTAATCTCAAGATTAGGAGCTGGGGATATGCAAAATGGCTGTTAGGGTACAGGAAGTTGACATAAGAATCTAATTCTTGTTTTAACTTGATATAGTCTTGGTTTATTTTTTCTTATAAGGTGAATCCCCAGGAGAATAGATGTGACCTCTGTTACCGATGGACTAATTATGTCACGATTGAACCGCTTGCGATAGCAGGTGAGGATTTAAGGTTCTGAGGAGGGTTTCACGTTTCAGCTCAAGTTGGTTATTTTGCGGGAAATGCAAGGTGTAGTTGGTTGAGCTAGAGTGAATATGGATGGTTAATATTTTCATGGTTTGTTTGATGCATAGAATTCATTCTCTACTTTATGCAACAAAATTACTCAATTTTAATCCCTGCCTCCTTCCTCACATGGGTTAGCTGATTCTAACATAACTAAGATTTTTATAGATATCTAGTTTACTTTTTGCCCCCTCATCATTCTCTTCCATTTCCTTGTCTTTCTAATCTAATTCATTTCCCTTCCAATAACTTGAACCCAACATTAGAGTTTATTTCTGGGCATGAAAATGTCTTCTCGGAGATGGATCATACGTCTGAAGTTGATATTTTTCTACAAATGTCTGAAGTTCCCTTTTAAAAGAACGGAATGGAGTTTCTTTTCGTCATTGTCATTTGGGAACAGGATAACTGCATTGTGTTAGCTGATATTTAACTCCATGTTGCACAATTTTTTGTTTAAAAGCTCCCAAGATATTATTATCGTTGGTTTAGCTTGATTTGCGAATTGTCCACTTCTCATTACTGAAGATGACATGCAAACATCGTTAAGACGAGAAACGGGAGTAGTCTGCTAAACTTCCTTAAAATGAGGTGATTCCTTCAGAGTTTTTAAATTATAGATGACTACCACACAAGCCCTGTGCACGGGTTTTTTAATAAAAAAATTATCTTTTAATATTTTGATAGTTATTTTTCTTTTTAATGTTTAATATAAATTTTCTTTTATTGATAATGTTTTCATATTTGACAAATTATTTTTATGTATTATTATTTTATTATTTAACAATTGGAATACAAAAATAGAACTAATGTTCTATTCAAATATTTATTTCTCAATTAAGTAAAATAAAATATTTTACGTTTTCTTATAAAATTATCATTGTTCTAAGTAAAGTTAAATATTTAATAAAATAGATGTAAATTTTCAAATGTTATATGTTACATATACAGGACATGTTTCACATATCACATATTCATATTTTGTATTATTATATAAGAGAAAGTAAAATAAAGTTTTATCATTTCGTTCATATTTTGTGTATGATTTAATTTGTATAATGCGTTATATATAGAATATGATATTGTATGTATATAGAATGATATTGTATGTGACTATCATGCAATATTCTTTTTTTTTTTGTTTATAATATCTAATATTGGAGAAATTAAATATTCTACAGTTCAATTAATTCAATAAATTTAACATTATTATTCATATTGATTAGCTATTATTTATTTATATTATGTACTCAACATTAAACTGACAAAACAATTTTTTTTAACATGTACACATTAGAGATAAATTTGTATTATAAGAATTTATTCTATCATCGTAGATTTGACAAAAGATTAATTTGGTATAATTTGATTTAAACGTAATCGATCAATTGTAGATTACATGATTATGTTTTATTATTAATGTGGTTATATTTATTTTAATTAAATAGGTTTAGTTAGTGATTAGGATTGTAATTATTTCATTATGAATTTATTTATACTCGGTTTCATGATTGTTCTTTTTTTAAATTGATTAGATTGTTGTTGTTGTTATTATTATTATTATTATTATTATATAGTTATGATATTTATTTTGTAAAATTTGAAAGTAGTATTTGATTATTATTTATGGGAATAATTATTTTTTAATGTAATTAAGAAGTCTTAGACATAAGGGATGAAGTCGTAATTATAATTAAAAAAGGAATACTAAAAAGTTAAACTGAGAGAAAAATACTAAAGAGTTTTATTGAATATATTATTTTATTGTGAATTAATATATAATAATAGATGGATAGATGTAACATAAAACGGCACAACAAATACAAATTTACCTTAATATATTTTTTTTGATACCTTATTTTTCTATAAATATAGTATAAATTGTAGTGGGTAGGGCTCGGCCAATAAACATACTTTCATCATTGTCTAATCTGTAATTATTTCTTTTTTTGGAAAAAATAAGAGTGGGATATCAAATCTTATACATAAAAATTGCACTATAAAACAATGATAATATACGAGTAAATGTTTTAAGTAGTGATCTCTTGTACGGAAACAAAATTCAACATTTTCATCCTTATTTCTATTTTGTGATAGTAGGTACGTGAACAATTTCTCACATCAAATCTCTCATATTCTATTTTTTCATAATATTATTATGTGCTCGTTTGTGTGTGTATTACTATATATATACACACACACATACATAATTATCAGTAACTTCTAAAATTATAAATTATTCAAATTTATTAAACAATTATACGCAACTAATCTTAGAAACAGAAGCCAATCAACATATATATTTCGACTACTATTGTTTCGATTTGAGAATTACATAACTTTCAAAATCGAAGAAGGAACTCGTGAATATCACAAAGACAATAAATTCCAAGTTGATACGACAATCCAATTATGTAAATAATTAAAGTTACGTTTTGATTGAATTAAATGAAATAACATGAAAATAAAATGAGTTGATAAAAAAAAAATGATGACGGAAGATAATGATCATAAAAATTATAAGAGTATGTGAATTGAAAAATAATAAATTGTGTATAAAATTTTAGTTACAATAAAATAGATAAACTTTATCTTAAAAAATGAATTTAGAAATACATATGAATTTATAAAAATAAATAAAATAAAAATTGAACCTTACACATAAATAAATTAATAAATAATATAAAATTCTTACCATTCCTATGTCATTACATTCCATTGAACCAAAAGGTGCATAAAAAATTGAAGAAATGCAACAAACAAAACTTTTAGGAACAAAAATCAGTTAACGAATATGACCATGATTCCAGAATGTCGCCTCACCATGGACAAAAAACTGTTTCGATCCTGATAAAAAATCTCATTTACATCGTCATACATATCTTTTAACTCACTAAGAAAAAGAACTGCAGAGTGATAATTAAGTGAAAAATATAGGGCAGAAACACTAATACAAATTCTAATCTAACAAAAGTGAAACCAAGGACCACTTGAAGAACGCATCAGATTTTCATCCAACCTAATCATCACGCCTGGGCCTCCTGCGAGGAGCTGCAGTGGTGTCCTCGTTCTGCTCTTCCTTCTCATCACTGCTTCCCTGATTATTTGAAGTCTCGGCTACATCAGTTTGCTTTACTTCCGCAGTGACTTTTGCCTGTCACCAGAAAATATAAGACAATTAGATTTTCCAGGAAAATAATGGTTTGGACGGTATAGTTGAGAATAATTCGAAACTCACAGGCTTCTTCCTGCCAAATAGGATTTTAAGTAGAACTGTGAAAATAACAACCACAATGGATACAAGTACACCGATCGTAATGTTTGGTTGTTTCTCAGCCTTTTCAAGGAGATCCTGCAATACACAGTTTAACGATCAGAAATTTGCAAATACCAAATATTGTAACAACACTTATTCAACAAGTTGACAACGCACTGAAAATTAAGTAAAAGTTACCAAAATTTTGAACTTATGATTCTGCAAGAAAGGAATATCTGAGATCTTGTAAAGCTGGTCAAAAACCATCTTCTGCAATAATCAAACAAAAAACAGATTATTATCAAGTCAAATCACTATTAAAAGAAAGAGATGAAAGAAGATCTGAATGCATTACCTGGAAACCTTTAAGACCATCTGAAAGGCTGTTTGCTTCTTCCTCAGCCTTCTGTTTCTCTTTCTCTACTTCAAATTTTGGCTTCCATTTGGTCTGCCTGTATGATTCTGCAACCTTCTCATCACTAGCTATCAGAATATTGCCAAATAGTATGCCATCTTGCATTGTCCAAATTTCAATGCCAATAGCAGCAATTGGCTCAAAGTCAGGTTTGTCAAGTTCAAAATATGCAGGGTTTGGAATTTGCTGAGGCTTCCATATACCCTTGTAGTTCGGGTTTTCAATTTGGGGAGCATGCCATTTTCCCTTGTATGCTGGATTCCTCTTCATTGGCCTCTTCCACTCACCACATCCAGGTGCTTCCTCACACTTTGGGTTGTCAATCTTTGGAGCTTCCCATTCACCATCTTCCTCGTCGTCCCAATCTTCAGGTTTTGATGCATCGGGATCATCAATTTCCTCGGGCTCATCATCTAACCATCCTTCAGGTTTCACAGCTTCATCGTCTTCTATTTCCATAGGTGCATCCTCATCCCAATCATCTGGCTTTCTAGCATCTGGGTCTGGAATTTTAGCTCTCTCATCCCAGTCCTCCGGTTTCTTATCATCTGGATCAGGAATTGTTTTCTCAGGAATTAGAGCTGGCTCAAAATCATCAGCAGATAAAAAGTTAACTTTTTTCTTTTCTTCCCCATCAACCAAGATACGTAGCTCATTATCAGGTTTCAAAATGGCCGTGTAAACATGGGTCAGTTTATCAGAAGGCACAGATGGAGGGAACTTGACATGATGCTCAACAAACTCTCCGCTCTTTGGGTTTTTATGCTTCAAAATGAAATGGACCTTGTTTGTAGCCCCACATTTATCAGGTCCAAACATGATAGAGTAGGGAGATTCATTGTCAAATCCCTTGGGCACCCATCCAGCCTCTTGGGGTCGGAGATATTTCAGGTAAGCGCCACCACACTCGAGGCCGTTTTGGAACCGTGTTTCAAATTGAAGAACAATAGTTCCATCCTTCAGACTAGCAGGTTCATCAAGCTCCTTCACAATAGCATATTTCCTGGCCTTCTCACTGACAAGAAGTCCATATTCATCATGTCCCTCACTTTTGGAGTGTTTCCATAAGCCTAACAGCCAAAACATGCATTAGTACAGGCAGACAATTCAAGTTATTGAATAAATTTTAGATACAATGAATATAGACGGCATATATAATGTTCACAAACAAAAACCAGACAATTTTAAGCAGATACATTTATGTATAAGCATCCTAGTTTATGAAAAGCCAACCCCAACTAGTTTAGGATAAAGGAGTTATATTGAACTTTAATCTGAAAAACAACTCATTTACTGGAACTACAGAAAATAATTGATGAGAGATGTGATACATTTGCCATTGCTGGGAATAATGAGCTAGCTTGTCGATTATCATCTGACCAAAGACTCCAGTAACATTACTTTGGAACACTTTACAACAATGTAATTCAAAGATTCTGTATGTCAAGTAACATGGAAAATGTCCCCTTGATGGCATACAGGGGTTGGGGTTGGGGTAAGGAATGTATTTTCCCTGGATGCACAAATGGTTCCACATACCAACTTAAATAGCCTCACCTCCTCAAAACTAGCAGACATCTGACAATGGGAGACTTAAGCAATAATAAGTTGCCAAGATTGAAGGTACAATGTTAGATAAAGAAAGTTTTAAAAACCTTAAGTCCTGAAGAAGCAGGAATTAGAATGATCAGCCCATAATTTGCAAATTACACACCATAAGCAATACATCTGTTTACCTTTCCAATATACTAATGCTGTATGAATTTACAGTGTATGACGTATAAGCATTTAATCAAAAGCCACAACTCGGGAATAGCAATCTACATAAGCTGCCAAAACAATTTCTAATGTGAATTAAACATGTAATACGCTTCACTCGGTCACACTAGTATTTCCATCCGAACAGTAACAAGTCCGATACATATAATCAAGCTTAAAATTCAGCTGGGATCAAATAAACTGCAAATCACACACTATAATCTACAAGCACAATAAATGAAAAGGAAAAACAATAAGATTCTACAAAATTTACCTTGATATTCATCCTTCTCAGATACGATCCATCGTCCATCGAAATCTTCATCAAAAGACTCATAAAAAATCTACGAAAAACACAAACATTCTCAGATCCGGAAAGATACATAGGTACACAAACACAAACCGATACATATTATGAAAACAAAAACATCAAAAACACATACCGTATCACTAGAAGCGAAGAGTTGATAAGCAAAAGAACCAATCAGAAGTAAGAAAACATAGCGAAGACAGATCTTCCGCTTGGTTTCCTCCATAAAAGATACCGATCCTTTCACTTTCCGCAAGACTTTATTAAACCCTAGGCTTAGTCGCGAGTGATTGATCTCTATAAATCTATCAGTCGACGATCTAAATAAATTTCTAGAGTTTAAGAGAGAGAGAGGGGCTAATATAGATAGATCTTCGTTAAAAATAGTATCGAGTTGTTTCGACCAATGATATCGCGTCCACGTGAAGTGGACCTATACGAGCATGACACGTGTCTCGAAATCCATTGGCTATGAGGCAAAATTTGATGGACGGCTGAGATCTTTCCCTGTGAAGACTGTTTCGATCGGGCACGTTCGATAAGTTGCCCCGTAAAACTTTGACCGGATCTCTTTACTTGCTTTTCGTGTTCCTTTTACAATGTTACAATATATTTTATTTTCTTCAACTGCCGTATAATTTTGTTGAACTATTCTCCTTTTCCACTTATTATTTTCATTATATTTTATCTCGAGATTAATATATTTTCTTTTAAATTAAAGTATGAAACATTCGAATCTACACTTTTTCCCATGCTAAAGATTTATATTTTTAAGATTTTTTTTTTATTTCTCTAACTAATTATCAAACTCTTTGAAAATTGGAAGCAAAATTTTATAATAAATTGTGCATAAAATTGGGGGCTTAGCATGGGAATAGTTGGCATGACATTTGTGCGCATTGAGTTTAATAACTAATTAATTATTAAAAGGTATTAAATGAAAGTATAGTGAACAACGGTTTGGTAGTGATACTGATAATAAAACTAATACATACATTGCATTTGCTTGCTTATTACGTACACTAGCTTGTTTGGTGATGGTGGTTGTGCCTTTGTGTTTCTGTTTTGAGGTTACCAGTCTCCCTAAATTCACTTACCTAGTTATATGATGAGTGGCTATAAAAAATTATGATGTTTGTAGTTAGTTACACGCTTAGAAATATTTTATCAAAATAAGTAAAACAAAAAATGATACCCACATTATATAAATAGTATTATTAATGATTTTTTCAAATTATATCATCCAAGTATTATTCAAGTTTTATTATTAGTAATTAGATAAGTCCGTTAATAACTATTAACAAATACTATGTTAGTAAACTAAATAGTATGTTAATATTTCTAATTGTATATCTAAATTTTTATTTGTAAAAGTTTCATTACAATTTGGTTGACCTGTCATTTTTTCAAAAGAAAATTTTGGATGGATCTCACGTTAGGTTGATTATAACTAGTCAAACTCTATGAACACATAATTAGATTAATTATAAGTATGTCTATACTACATCTATATATACATAATGTGTGCGCGAGTATGAATTAAGGAAATGAACTGTAATCCGCAATTAATATTAAATTTTTTTATATGAAAAAGTTAGATTACTAATTTAATTTCCTCAAGAATGCTGTAAATACATTAGCATATATGGTGCGATAAAAGCAAGTACCAAACATTAATAAAGCAAGCATTACATAAGAAATTAATCAATTTCAAAATTCAAACGAAATATCAGCAATCATTTTAATATCATAGGAAGTAAAATATATATTAACTTGCAGTTACCTGTTAATTCTAATGTTTCTAGCTATCGGTTTGCAGAAGGGGGAGGAGGTGTGGGGAGGTGGGGTGGAGGGGGTGGTTTGTGCACCGGCATTTCCAGTCTGTTAGTCAAGTAGAAGAGAAACCAGCATTTCCTGATCTCTCTCACCTCAATGGCTGCTCCTGATTATATATAATTAATTATATGTAGTAGCATTCTTGTAAACTAACATATACACACACATATATATATGGATGGATTAGCCACTGAGGGAGAGAGTTCAGAGAAAGCTGGATCTCCATATATATATATATATATATATATATATATATATATATATATATATATATTTCCGGCCTGGCCTGCGCACCACATCTATCCATATGCCATTTACACTAAACTTGTGATATCGTAATACAAATAGCAAGATCGAGAGTTTAATTGTATTGCTATCGAACATGATGAGCACTCTTAACTTGTTTATATGTTTGTAACTATAACGCACACATACATACATACATATATATATATATATATAGCAATGTTAATTGTATAGACGTGGGTGTCGACATATATATCATAAACTAATATTAGAACATCCTCCGTCGGTTCAAAAAAAAAAAACAACTAACATTTGATAATAATATTTGTTAAAAAAAAATAACATTTGCATAAAATTTTCATTATAATGTCATATTTTTAAAAAATTGTCACTATAATCTTCTTATGTAATTTTTATTTGAACATTTATAACAAATTTAATGAGAAAAACTTATTATTTCTACACGTAAATTTTAGTCAAATATGCAAAATTAAAAATTGTCAAAAGTTCAAATGTTACTGTTTTTGTGAAACGGATGAAGTATTGTAAATGTGTGTGTATGTATTAATGAATATATGCATATTTGTATATTTACTGCACATGAATGTCATTCTCTTCTCTACTTTAGTTGTTAATTTAATTAACTTAATTGTACGTCTCCTCTCGTAGACATCTTCGACAGAAATCCCCACTAATTTTCAATACACTCCCACCATTTTAATACTCTAATTTATGCATTTTGAATTTTTTAATTTTTGTTAACTTGCATAATTAGTAGAATCATAATGTACAATAGATATTAGATAGGGAGGATTATATTATAGTTAGTTTTGACGGTAGGCAGTAACTTTCTTTTTCTTTTTTCTTTTTCCTCTTGGTTACACGGAAAGAAGTAACTTTAATTTGTCTATGAATTGAATTTAAAAAATTAAAATGTTTAAACTGACGGAGTATCAATAATATTAGTCCTGGGAATAAATTTAGACCCCGATCACCTAATATTATTCTACGCTTTAATAATTACTCCGTGTGTGTCTATATATATATATATATATATATATATATATATATATATATATATATATATAGACAGACACATCACATAAGTACAAATGATAGTAGTAAATAATAATTAATCAATAAAGATGCGGAGTAATACACTTTACGTACGTGGGCGTGCTTGTTAACTAATTCCACCATCATAAGTTAATTTTGGGAGTTATTTCAGAGGAACTCTTCTAGTTTATTTGTCCATTTCTTTATCGCAAACTAGGATTTCATCTTTGTCCATTTTAACAATGTCTGTGTATATATATATAGTAATATAGTAAATTACTAGGATTTGTTGTCGTTTTAGTTATGGCCGCCTGTTTGCCGAACATGCATATATGTAACCCCCGAATATCTATCATGTATGACTATATATATTATTATCATCATCGCCAATCAATTTCCTTAAATACTACTCTATCCGGTCACTTTTGCATGGTGTCGTAAATAAAAACACGCTTAAAAAATACATTAATTTTATGTCTAACTGACTAAAAAAAATTATAAAAGTTCAATCTTGTCATTTGAAAGTTTATTGAAAATAATTTTAAAAAAACATATGTATTAAATGCAAAGATAATATAAAAAATTAAGACATTAATGCTTCAATAAAATTTACAAATGACATATAAAAGAGAATATGTTTTTCTCTTTAAAAAAATATGTAAATATAAACGGAGAAAATACTATCCAAGTCTCTAGAAAAAGCTAGCTAATTAATAACTATCTCTAGTTAATAATAATTAAGTAGTAATTTAAATATTTATTTAAAACCTATATACATGTTAAATCTACGGAGACATAAAACAATAATTATAAGAGATAATTATTAGAGAGAAGGATACATGTGTATATAGGATTTTGCTTGAAGCATAACACCATATGTATCGAATTTGAAATACCTAGTTTGTCGCCCCAGAAGAATATAACCATGTTATCGAATTCAACATAAACCCGTTTTAATTAGGATTTTATATTGGTTCATACACCTTAATTTTTTGTTCATATATCATATTAATTAATAAAATATAATTAATATTTATCAAATTATTATTATTATATTTTAAATATACATTTTAACAATATATATATATATATATGCGCACACGCATAATGCACATATATAAATATATAGTGACGTTTAGGGTCAGCAGAAAGGCCGTTTTGTATATATGCAGAAAACTAGTCGATAAAAGATCGACCGTACAACTTCATTAATTATAAGATATAACAATATATCTTGGTTTTACAGGAACAATTTGATATATGCTAAGGGCCGCAGTTGGATCGGTCGAGTATGTACATGACTAAAAAAAATAATATTATAAGTACCTAAATACGTGCCTAGTTAATTTTGATGAATTCGAAATTGGATTTTACATGATTTATATCGTGAGTTAATCGATCTTAACACCAATACCGTTTTAAACCAAGATCACCTTTTGGTTATTATGTATATAAGTATAAATATCGATTACTTCCAATTTTATATATTGCACAGCGACTGGAGGTTTTGTGGTGCCTTATGGAGGAGCTTGAAATTCTGTGTTTATAAGGGATGAAAGTACTCGACTCCTAATTAATTAATGTGAGAAATATTAATGAAGCAAATATACATTTAACTATTTAAGTCTATATAATATTCAGAAAAACAATAAAATACCTGCGCTCAATTGGGGTGCACTTGTAGAAGTCATTTCTCTGCTTTTTCCATTTAAACAAATTAAGTAGGACTTAATTAATTTATATATATATATATCAACAAAGGAGGAGTAAGGATCTTCAAGGACCCTCGCAGGCTTACCAGCATTCCAAACCATTAACCATCTCTGTGTGTGTGTTCATATACATATATGTGTATATATAATTAGTTAATTAAGATGATCGACGGAGTGAAATACTGGAAGCCCTTGAGGGTCTTTGAAAATTTCTCCTGTTCTTTTATTCATGAGATCGATCGACTACACAAGTATGGTATGTTTCAAATGATCAAACAAGTGTTGCGTATTTTATGCTGAACCATTGTCCGCCTTATATAGAGATGATCATAATCATGATTAATAGTAGTCTTTCTTAATTTCTTTAATTGCATGCGGAAATTAATTAATTGATTCAAAGAAAACGTACATATTGATCATATCAATCTCATATTACGGACACCAACAATTTGCATAGGTAAATATACACAAATATATTTAAAAAATTATTAATCATTAAAATTTTAAATATGAATTCATCAGAATTTATTAATTCCTTATAAAATTTAACCACATTAATTTATACATATTTATTTGTATATAAGTTGGTGTGCGGCCGTCGGTAGCACCACTCTATGATTAATACGTGCGACGTATAAGATTATTGGCCATAAAGTAATTATTAAATAAGCCCTTAATCATGCTCTAATTATACCACTGTCTCAATCTCTATGTATGTATCTCTGTCTTTGCCTCTTTGAATCAATTACAATATAATATAATATAATCCCTGGATGTCTGATTCTCTCATTCAAGGGCCAATAGATGCTGTATATAGCTAGAGGAGTAGATCATATCTTTTAAGCATCGAGTCTTTTAGTTCTCAGGTTCGATCAATTTCTTGTTTATATATATATATATATGGGGTCGATTCGTAGCTAACGTTAGTTGTGGAGTCTTTCGTAGCTAACACATTTATAACCGTTGATCGAATAATCCAACATTGAAAATCAAACTTAAAAAATAGAAAAATTCCTTCCGCCAATCTTACTGGCGGAAGGCAAAATAAAAAAAAAAAAATTTGGCCTTTCCGCAAATAAGACTGGCGGAAGGCAAAAAAAAAAAAAATTTTGCCTTTCCGCCAGTAAGACTAGCGGAAGGTAAAAAAAAAATGGCCATTTTTTTTCCTTCCGCCAGTGTTAGTGGCGGAAGGGACTTTTTTTTAAATTTTTTTTTCCCTTCCGCTACTAACACTGGCGGAAGGGACTTTTTTTTAAAAAAAAATTCTTTTAAAATTTTTTTCCCTTATTTTAAAAGATTTTTTTTATTTGGTGGAGATTATTGATTATAATTTCTAGGGTTTCGATCCATGCACATTACATATGAAAGATTCGGAGGTGAGGAATTAAGGAGGCCACGTACCACTCGACACCTGCCTTATCTAATTAGTGCCAATGGAAATTCGAACCCAAGGCTTTAATTACAGTATATAATTTGGTAGACATTGATTTTTCAAATGTAAATATAAGAAATTCTTGAACTTAAAATCTGATATTACTAGTACTTTTATGAGTAAAAAATTCTTTGTAATTAGTAGATGGTTTTAGATAATTTATAACATTATTTCTCATAAATCTGTTGACTAATCGTATCCTCAAACATAACTAATGAACAGGACAAACACAACAATTCATGAAATCAAAGAACGTTATTAGTTCTACATGATTGAAAATCTAATCAAATGCATTTGATCATTTTTGGAACTACAATCCCATTTCTGTGGTGTCATTTATTTTAGATTGTAATAAAGATCGGTGGTTTTAAATATTATACTCTCGATCAGTTTCTGAAATTAAAGTAATGAAAGTAGTAATGATGGTTTAAATTTTAAATTTTGAAATACTCCTATATTTTTAATTTTTAACAACAAAAAAAGGGAATGTAACTAGTTTGGAACGAAGATAGTAGTTTGTGTGATAGCCCCATCGTGAAGATGCAGGTTCAGTGGATTCCAGAGGAGATGAACATATCATATATCATATATCGCATATCACATCCCCACCTTATTTGACCTCTTTAATTATTCTCCATAAATGTCAAAATAAAAGCTTAGAATCATATACTTTTACTATTCAATTTCTTATTACTCGCTGCGTTTCATAAAAAAAATTATATTTTGATTTTTTATACATATTAAAATTATATGTTTGACTGAAATTTTCATCTATAAATTATAAATTTTTTTCATGAAATTTGTTATGAATATTTAAGTTTTGATATGATCTACAATTTTGTAATTATAAATTTTTTAAGGTATCTCATAGATATAAAAATATTTTTCAAATGTAAATTTTTTTTTTGAACAAAATATTTTTTTAAACGTAACTCTTTGTGTAGAATAGAGGGAATATTATCGTTATTATTATTAATGTCAACTTATCAAAACATCAGTATTCCAATTTGAGGAGCTGGATCCGCATCAAATCGTAATGAGACACCTTTCCTAGATTTATCAAATTTTGTCGTTGCGTTTGGTTTTTATTCCATGTCTTTAATAAAATGAAATGGACCTGGAGAATAATTAGAAGAGGCAGTACAAGTAATAGTTGAAGATGAAAAAAATAATCGAGCTGAATACTTAGAAAATGAAAACAATGAAAACGACGAAATAAATATACAACTTACGTTTGCTTTGTTAAAATGGAATAATTAAAGTACATAATATTAACAAATATTGTGCGATGAAATTGTATTAAGGGACAAATGTTACTCACAAATAAAACTCATCTTTTATCATATATAAATCCAAAGATAACATGAACTGAATTATTTAGCAAAAAAAATTAGCCTGAATGGTAATACAGTCACAATTCCTTTATGATATTAATTTTTCTACAATATTAAATTCATCAAAATGAATTTAAATTTACGAACAATTACTCCTCCGGCTTGTCAGTCTCGGAGGCTTCACAAGTTATGTGAAATCTCTAAACGTAACGTTAGTAATTTATTAGCTCAGTAACTTGGTCCCTCCCTCCTATTTAGGACCGGTTCTTTTTTCACTTATGTATTGTAGTTTAAAGTTAAAAATTAACTTTTGAATTAAAGTTAAAATGTGATAAATTTTTAAGTCAAAAAAGTATTTTGCAACTACTGGCTTAAAGTCAAAAATTAAGCTGAAAAGTGTTTGGATGGATTATTGACTTTTTATAATTATTTTAACCAATAATAATAATAATAATAATAACAAAGTAAAACAAAAAAACAAGACTTGCGGTCCTTATAAGTCACAGCTATCACCTACGAGGCGATATCTTGTAGTCCTCTCTATCCACATTTATTCTCGTTACCACATCATATCATCAATCTCTGCACAAATCGACAGACAATCATCCAACCCTCTAATCTATTATCCGCGGCGACTTTTAGTCATCTATTATATTATGTTGTTAGCGAAAGATGTGAGGGTTATTTTTGTCTTTGTCATTGGTCAAACTTAAGAAATTAAAAAAACTTACTTTTTCACGAGTAGTAAAACTTAGATTTTCACTATCTGACTTTAAGCTAAAATTTAAGTTAAAGTAAAAGCAGGAAAAGACACATGAGCGGTGTATTATTATCAAAAAGTAACTTCGACCAACAAAAAAAAAAAGAAAGGTGGAAACCAAGGGCCCTTACTCTTCAATTGCTATACAAATATACATCCTTGAAGCAAACGAGGATTTTTTCACTAACAGAAAAGTAAAAACAAAATAAAATATCAACAACTGCGATGATTAATGCGTTTTAATATAAACAAAACATAAACACCGAGTTATTAAATAATATTATGCTAATATTTCGAGATTAATTTTCTGTCAAGTCTTTATATGAATCAAATGAAGTAAGACAGATGGAATAAAATACGGGTCTCGACTAAGCTTAGATAGAAATCAGGCTAGAATTTAGCCAAAATAAAAATGTAAAAAGTCAGGTCCGGGCTTATCGCGAATGTACCATACAATTATTGCCCCCAGTCGTATCAATTGGACTTGTAAAATCTAATATTTTTCCTCTTTTGACTTTTCGAAATAATCCTTCATGATAAAAATTGACACTTTTCTCTTTCATTTCGTCTAAACCTGATAAATGCCTAACGAAATGAATCATATAAGAGTAACGAGTAATGAAAACCCATTCGATATGTAAAATTATTATTCATAAAAAAATTATTTTTATTCATTAAATATTTGACCCAAAAATTATCGTGACATTTTGTGTACTCACTTCACAAAAAAAAAAAACACTTTGTCAGCCACTTTCAACCTTCCATTACCTACCATCAACAACAATAAAACTAATAACTATCTAACAACAATAAAACTAATAAAAAAAATATTACACACGTCGACAATAAAACAAAAAAAAAATATTGCACACCGCGAACTAGTTATTCATAAATCGATTGGATGTTGGACAGGAATAAATTCATCGCTATTTAAATAAAAATAAAGAGTTGCATCAAGGCAACTTGGATGACAATATTAGCACAAAAATCAACCATTCCGTTGCTTTACCTCCTGCGCGAGAAAGCAAGGGATACAAAAAAAGAATTCAAGTAAGGCACGAACATGGAAAACATTGTGATTTCATAATATTTACAAGAAATTTTCTCACTATATTCACGATGTCAAAACCCACAACCCGTAAAGGGGGGAAGAGAAAAAAGCTACATAACAAAGCAGAAGCCCAAAAAGGAGGCGGGAGGGGGGGAGGGGGGGGGGGGGGGGAACCAAACCTCCAAAACAGAGATTTTTATTTTGAGTTTATTATAGAGTTGTGTAGCTCTCTCAAGTAGTAAATCCAAATATTATTCGACAAAATACTCGAAACTAACGGGGATCAGCACCGAGTGTCCTCAAGGACTTAGAGCGTGGGATCCACGTCACGTCTTCAAGGTTCAAACAGGGGATGATGATTTGGGGTGAACTCCCACATCCTTCAAGGTCTCGGCGCGTAGCTCCCTGCCAAGAACCTCGGCGCGTATAGGATCAGACATATTGCCACGAGGAAGATCATAATCCTGGACACGCGCGACTTTCCTGAAGAATGATTTCTTAAGAAATCGGTCGGCGTGCTCCAACGTTTCTTCCGGTTCCTCCACCTCTCCCACCTTCTCCCTCTTCGACTTCTTAACTCGAACTTCTGGATTCCGGCTCAGTTGATGCGTTGCTGTGAATAAGCCCAGCGTCATTTGCAACATTATCATTCCCAACGCCACATATACCGGTACAAACGCCCCTTTCTTTGCCCTACACAGTACACACACACATACACACACACACATATTTAATTACTTCCAATTAATTTGAACAACCTATTCATATTAAAAAAAACGTACCGGCCAAATGTGAAATAAGTAATTAGAGAAATTAGGTTCGCTTACTTTGGTTTGGTATTGGGATGATGAATATTATCGGCAGTTGGAGCATAAGCCTTCAATTTGGGGGAGGTTGATGTAGTAAATGTAGATGAACTGCCGCCGCCTGAACCTCCTCCACCACTTCTAAGGCTACTTGCCAATCTCATCCAAATCTGCAAAGCCAACATTCATTAATTGCCTAATTATTTAATTCATTCGTATATAGTCACATATATATAGAGTTCGAGAGATACACGTACATATCCCATATCATAACCAGTCACGTTTTATGGACTTACCGGTGACCTAAAAGCCATTGTTGTTAAGGACGGTAGAAATGTTGCCAAGAAATTAGGGCAAGTATCAATAACTGCGCTTAAGAAATTCAAATTAGGGAGAGGAGATTTAAGAAATATATATATATATATATATATATATATATATATATATATATTTCTTTAATTTTGTAGTTGTAGTTTCTTGGTTTTGTGGATAAATTGAAGTGAGTACAATCCAGATCATCTTTTTATTTAAGAAAAAACAGAGGAGTTCAGCAAGTGCAAAAAATAGTGTCAGAAAGTTCAGGAGACACCTAGCGGAAAAGGCATGCAAATGGAGGACAGTTGTCGCGTTTTTAGGAGTGCACGTGCACCTTCGAAGCCTCTTGAAGGTCACACGTGTACCTCAGCTTTTGGATTCGTTTCCCATCGTATAAGCTTGCCATAACGGTAATCATCTTACCACTCTGTGGACTTTGTTCTCACAACATATCTGCGCTCGAAGTCTAACATATTTACCCTCACAAATTAAATTATTATTTATTTTCATAAATAGTGAAATTTAATTTATTATTTATTATTTCTTTACATAAAACAAAAAAATAGAAATTATAATTATATACATATGTTAGACTTTAATTAATTTATGAATTATTTTTATTTGCAAAAATTTATTCATGTTATAAACTTAATCGGCCAATATATGCATACAACATGAGTATTTAAATCCCCTTCTTACAAAGTTTTCTATTTCAATTTAGTTGTTCCAACAAAATATTTATGAGCTTAAATTCCCTTACAATGGTACCTGATATGTAAAATTGTAACGTAAGTAATAAATATTTTGTCATTCTCTTATTAAGAATTAAAAACTCACTTATTATTTTTAAAAAATTTATAATAGGAGATAGAACAACCTTGTAACAAATAGTTACGTCTGATCAATAATTTATTGCAACTACATTTCGTTTTGATCGGTTACAATTTATAGATAGAAAGAAATCAATAATAACTACAAGTTCTTTAAATAATAAATATTTCTATAATATTTATTATAATTGTGTACGTTAGATGTCGCATCAAGTATTAAGCAGAATAAAAATCCATATCTTTATAATGAAAAATTCTTTAGATTTTTTAAAAACCTCTGATTGACTGGCTCAACGGTTTGGAGGAAAAAAAAACAGAACGACAGAGAGAGAAAAGTTTTCAGAGAGATCTTTCGATTTCTCCGGTTGACACAATGCTATGGATTTATTCCCTTTATTCTATTTTTTTTTTGGATTTTGTATGTCTTCTAAGCCTAATAAGAAAATCTAAATTAAAAGAAAGAACAAAAAAACATTCACCGACTCAATTGTACTCGCATCTTTATACGTATGTTGTTAAAGTACAAATTAACAAAAAGAACGTAAAAATGAAAGAAAGAATAGTTACAAGAGAATGCACACATTTTTATTATAAGCAACACCTATATCAGCTGTGCATTGAGCTATAAACGAGTTGCATGTGTTGAGTAATTTAGTTTCAAATTCAATTTATAAGTACTAAATTAATTTATTATATTCATCTTAAGCGGGACTTCTCTATCGCTTGGAACTCTTGAGACGAATCATTTATCTTTCCATAAATATAAAAAGTCAAACTTAGATATTATTCCTAAATTTTCTTTAATTTCATTTAATTTATTTTTAATTTTAGTTTGACATTGCTTATTTCTCCAATTAAAATTTAACTTAGTGTTGAATTCTAATCAATACTCGCAAGTTATTTTATAATTCAACATTTATTATAAGAATCCATTTTAAGAAACAAAGAAACAAAAAGAATTGATCTTTATCTACAAAATTAAAACCAACTATATGAAAAAATAACTTAACAAATTCTCATGTCATAATTCAATAAAACTATTATGATTAAATTTAACTAATTAATTATAAGTTTCATGTCTATAAAAAATATTATAACATTTCAAGACAAAAAAAGATTGCAATTCATTATTTTAATATAAGAAATTCAAGAAAAAACTGAATAAAGACATGTTAATTCGATTCTAATTATTAAATTAATGAGTAGGTTACGAATATAGTTTATTATTTGCTAAACAGTTTTGTTGCCGACTTAAACACAAAAATTCGATTTTATTCAATTAATTTTAAATGTTCGACTCGTATTACTTAGACTCGACTTATTTCAATTTTACTTAAATGACTAACTTTAACTATGATTTCGTATTCATTAAATAATAACACATATCCCCTCGTTTACGACCTAAACAATAGGAAACATAGGTGGAAAACGGAGGCTAATTTAAATAATACCCTAATACGTGTCTGCTACAGTCTACATAGTACAAAAGTACTACATACGCCAAATCGAAATATTAGTGTACTGTGGACTATGGAGTGTCAGCAAGGCGATCAATCCGATAATTAAAAATACTCAAAAGACGACTGATGTGTTTTACTAGAATACAATCTGTGTATTGGCCGGCAGATTTGTTTTAACACGATGATTGATTCATTTCTTGGATTCATCTCTCCCCAGTTTCCTAAAATTGATTTTGTTTCCTTAAATTACATCGCCATGTCGCCGTGATGTATGTTCATTACACGCCAATTTCATCAATAAATTTATACAGACAGCACCCATTGGGTTTATGTGAATTGAAGCAAAAATCAGGAGAATAATGGTTCAAACCCAATTTATATGGCGCTATGGAGGCAAGGAGGTTTTCCTTTGTGATTCTTTCAGTGGGTATGTTTTTTTTTTTTTTTTGTCTAATCTCATATCTGTTAATTTATGTTATCAATTGATCATCTGTATAACTTTCATGATTTCTTTTTAAATGGTTTTGATGTTTTGTATTTTATGTTTATGAATGGAAGGTGGACTGAGCGAGTGCCGATGACTTTAATGGAGGGTTCATCGGTGGTTTTGCAGGCGTTTCGTGATCTTCCGCCGGGTCGTCATCTGGTATATTTTAATAATTTCATGTGCATTAACCTTATTTTAGTTGATAATTGCGCATGGAACATTAATGTGGAAACTTGGAATGTTAAGTGAATGGAGAGGCTAAACGATTTTCATTAAAGAGGGGTTACTTTAATTAATTTTGTAAGCACATTCAGTTGACCTTTAACAATGTAAGATAACTACATTCCGTTGGTTGTAATTGTTGCTCATGGATTCGTGATTATACTCGTTAGCCATATGAGAGGAAAGTGAAGCTATCACAAGCAATCAGGTGATTATACCCGTTACTCTGTTAGCAATTTGGTTAGCATCACTTTTATCTCAGTGTCAGCTTTAGGTTAGTTATGCAAGATCTTTACATTTTAGGATTGTCAAGAACGTCTTTGCTATGCCCTGCAGTTATGCCAATACTTAATGGCTCTTAACTAGTATTATGTAAAAGCTAAGAGTAAGGGTAAAATTTGGTGTTATTGTAAATTCTCATCTAGTATGACATTTTTGATTTGTAATGTCTATGATGCAGTGCAAATTCTTGGTTGACAATGTATGGTGTGTAGATGAGCGAGTGCCTGTTATTCAGGATGATATATATGGAGATGTTAGCAATATTATTCTGGTAATGGATCAAGAATTTAACCCTCCAATTGCTGAAGCTTTTCCACCAGCTATGGGTACGAAGAACGGTATTCCGCAACTTGGGGTCAGTGTCGAGAAATACTCTGGTGTATCTCTTAAAATTACATCTCTGTGAGTGCGTGTGTTTTGGGGGGTGGGTTGTGCGTGAGAGAGAGAGAGAGAGAGAGAGACATATACACCCTTGCGCACCCATGTTATTGAATTTGTTTTCTTAAGCATCAGAATCACATGCTTGTCTTGACTAGGATTCAACATCTCGTGAAGAGCTTCTTCCATTGTCAGCAAACGAGATAGATGTCTCCCGATATCATTTGTCCATGCATTTGTCATTTTACACAACATATGAGCTGCTTCCTGAATCTGGCGAGGTTCAAGTGCTTTCTCCATTCTGTTTGTTGTTTACTCTCAGCTATCATTATTTTATGCTAACATTTGTCTTCTTCAAATTTAGGTCTTTGTATTGGATACCAATGTGAAGATAGATGAGGCCTGCAGTGTTATGTATGAAAAGGTACAGTCCTGTTTACATATTTGCTTATTTTATATTATGAAGATATTGCACTACTAAAACTTGTAACTATAAATATATAATCCCTAAACACCATCATTCCCTTTCTTGGAGTCAATTATGCCTTTGTTGTAGGTGAATGGTCCATCAATGTATCCACTGCTAAGCTTTTTATCTTTCATGCATGAAACTCTAGTCAACCTTTATACTCGAATAGAAGTTTCATGCTGCTATAACTCCTGTTAACTTATTTTGCTTTAGCCTATTGGTTTCTGCAAATGCTTACAGCTATCTTATGTATTTAGATATATACTTGTTTTACTAGTTACAACTCTTGCCAAAGTTCTACCCACAAAAATGAGATTATGTTATCTCCAATCAAGCAGCTGCAAATTATTTTTATGGAAACTGCAGAAGGGAAGTTTTCATGAAGGAAACATGCACTTGTATAATGTTGTACAAGATGACTTCATGAAGGAAACATGTCCCTTACTGTCTCAACCTCGATGCCTTATTTGACACTCATCTAGAGTATCCAATTTGTAATAGTATTGTGCCTGAAAGCTTCATAGCTACGTTTGGCTTTTTATTCAAACAAACTTCTTGTATAATGTAACATATTTTCTCAGACTTTGCTTATTAATTTGCTTTTTCACTTAGGGACTTGCTGTTGTTCCTCTCTGGGACGAACCTAGCAAACAAATTACAGGAATGTTAACAGCTTCAGACTTTATATTCATTTTAGTAAAGGTATGGCTGCAAGGCTTGTACTATTATTTTGGGTCAGAATAAGTAATTTTGTTCATGCTTCTGTTGGGTTTGGGCGTAAATCTTTTGCCATAGCCCCCCAGATCTTGTACTTGATCTACATGCCACGCCATATATATTGAACCATAGAATATACTGTTAAGTTGATATTTCATGTGATTCTAAACCATCTTTCATTAGCAATTCATATTTGTACCTCTGGCATAGCGTCAACATCTGATGTTCTTTCTCTAAGTTAGTTGTATGGTTGAGAGAAAGAAAACAACTGGCAGACATACTTGTGATATCAAAATCTTTTGAACAAATCAAGATATGCTCATCAATAATTCGTAAGACTGTAGCACATATGAGAAACATAAAATATGGTGCACTGAATGTCTATTACTGGTGTTCTAGCATCACCTATGCGAAGCTGAAATGTTGATTTTTATAGTATTCTTATCCTCCCTTTGACATTCTAGATTTATTGAAGGGATGCCCGTGTAATTATAGTATTTTCCTTTTTAATTCAACACGCCCTTCCCCCCTCCCTTGACATTCTATTTCTGTGATGTAAAGTGACTAGTGTACTGTTGTTGGAGCCTTTTAGGTTTTCTTGCTTCGACTTTTCCGTACTTTCCATTTTGAAGTTGTTTTTCCTTTCTTTATAAGGAGAGAGTTAGATTCCTTTCCACTTCATGCAGATTCATCAGAGCCATACAAGGATTACAAACGAGAGGTTTGAAATGCCTACAATATCTTCTCTGAAAGAATCTAAACACCAACACTTGCATAATCCTCTAATCCATGTTAGTCTTCTTGTCATAAGATGTTTGAAGGAGGCATTTTTGTCCTTATTTTAATCTTTTTTCTGAACATTTTCATTACATTGTGAGATTTATGCTTGTATCTTCCTACCCCAGGGATCGCTGGAGCTATATCACTGTAACTCTCCCCCCTTTTTTTGTTTGAAATTATAGGCCGGTCCTGATGAATCACTTCAGGATATTGCTTTTAGAATTCTGAACTACAAGATATCTGCAGTTCCAGTCATGGATTTCATGGAAGGTGAATCCTGTCCACGTTTATTGCATATAGCATGCCTTCCAGGAATACTGAAACGTGAGTTTGTCCAGTTAATTTATGATAGCATCCCTCAAAATTAGTGATGTTAATGGTTGATAATTTTTTCTTTTCTTCTTTCCTGTGGAGAAATCAGACATGTGCAGGCACTTTGGGCAACTCCTCAATCATGTGCCGCTCCTGCGACATCCTGTAGGTGGCCTTGGGATAGGCACGTGGAAAACAAAAGGAGTTTCTGGAGGTCCTCCATTATTAACATTACATCCCGGCGAACAGCTTTCTTCGGCACTTACTTTCTTCACAAAAGGTGCACATAATGCTTGCTTCTTTATATTCCTGCACATGCAAACAAAACTTCAAATATCCACACTGGTCTGTCCTATGTCTATATGAATGAACTTAATGTCCTTTCTTCCTTATTTAATCTACCTGCCTGCACAACCTAAGACGTCTCAGGAGCCCTTACTGTAAGCATATAACACTGCCTTTTTTAAGTTTTAATTCTAGTTAATTCTTTACTTTTGTGGAAATAGTTCAGTATTAAAACTCAAGATCTAGCTCCCTTGTCTTGTATAAACCAATAGAATATCCTTGTTCTTTGTTGTCAATTTCCTAGGCTTATATTTATATTTATCAAAATTTTCCTCCAGATATGCATGTCTTTCACGCTTTTGGGTACATATTCACCATTTTCCTCTCTTTCTCAGCCCAAATAAGTGCAATACCCATCGTTGATGAGGAAGGGGCTTTTCTGAATATCTTGTGTAGGAGGTATATTACACATGATGATTTTGGCAATTGTGAATATTATAAAATTTTAACTTTCTTATCTTAAACAAATCAATCAGTGATATTCCCTTGATGATTGAAGGCCGTATATATGCTTGTATTAATCTGAATGGGAGAACAATATCACAGGTAAGTGCTGTTGGCCAATTTACTATCAAATTATTCACAAAGTTTGTTTTTCATTTGATCATGTATTAGGAATGTGGTTTGATGGAAGTAACTGCATGGTTCTTGTTGTGTTTCAATTGCTAATTTTCTGTAAATTTATACTTCTTATTGGTACAGGAACATGAATAAAAGCTTAGACAATGGTCCAGAACAGAATTGTTAGGTTTTGATTGTCAGGCATTCCATTTTTGAAGCTAAAATAGCTGGATTGATCCGTTTGGTTGGCTAGCCTTGACGTTCTTCCAAATATTGACCCCTTTAAAAAAAAATTATGAGAGCCTTAAAAGTTATGTTAATATAAATCATGAAAGCAAACAAATTTTGTATTTTACTTGGCCCTTCACCGTACCAACTACAATAGTAATACAAATGAGGTACTCGCCCAAAATCCTGGACAAAATTTTTGTTATGTCTCTCTCATTTTATGTACGGTCATCACTTTTTGCTCTCTCAAAATTATATTGTTGCACTTTGTCATTAACTATAACCAGTGTAACGATTGTTTTACTTTATCATTAAATATAACCAGTGTAACGAATATTTGCTCGATATAGTGGACTCTGATTCATCGGCATCGTACCCATTCTTGATCCTTTTTTGAAAATTGAAATTAAATTGGAGTTATTACATAGGCGCTGGCACTTGTAGATGGGGGAACGCGCAGAAGATATTGGATTTGTAAGCGTTCCGATTCCTTGTATAGTATCATGAGGCTCCTTTCTGATCCAGGTCCGTATCTACTTCTGCTTTAGACTTTTGAGATCTCTCTCTCTCTCTCTCTCTCTCTCTCTCTCTCTCTTAATTTCTACTATATTTCAATGTGTTTATTGGTATTTTTCCTCTTTTATTTTATTTTCTTGGCAGCGGTGCGACGCCTTATTGTCATCTCCGAGAATAATCACGTGGAAGGCATAATCACTTTGAGAGATATATTTACTTTCTTTCTGAGCCGAATATCCACTTAAGTCCAACGTTACATGTAAATCTTATTTATTTTCTCACGTTTTTAGCTATTGAGTACTAGACCATAAAATTGTATACCCAGTGTGACCTGTAAAAAGTTCTCATTTTACTTTGTGTAAACTAAAGAAATTCAAGTTTTGAACCGTCATATATTGTCAATATAGTTAAAAAATTCATCAGATGCTACTTAATTAGTTATTTAGTTCCTCAAAAATTATTTACATCTTTGTATTATGCAATGTTTTAACAAAAGTTTAGACTTCAATTACCATAATACAAGTAAAATTGAGAGCCTTACTATCTTGAAAAATCAAGAAACTAAATTGCTGCTAACAAAAAAAGGTAAATAATAATAGTTTTAATAATAATTAGACTAACATATACATTTGAATTCGGGCCGTATTTAAATGGTAAATATTGTGATGGCAAATAAAAAAGTGATAAAGTAAAACAGATCTGAAAAAAATAATAGAAGTATTGTATGACAAATCGTCGGTAAAGTCTTTAAAATCTTTTTCCCCTCCAGTGCCATTCTCCTTGCTCTCTCCCCTTGTTCTTTTCTTAAACAATATATTCCCGCCACAAACTCTGTTCTTATAGGCTGCAGCAGCTTCAAATGCAGCAACTACAACGTGCTTTTCTGTTCGTTATGCACGTAAACCTCGATCTTCTCGGCTAAATTATCCATCACTTGGCATTTACGTGAACGCTTTAACATCAGCAAATATGTGATGTACCCTGCTCAGATTTTATCTCCAACAAGTGCTTGGCTTCTTTCTTTGCGATCCCAGTATTTCCACTTGATTGATTTACTCTTTCTTGCCCTTTTACTACTCTTTCCCGATGTCATTTTTATGTTTTTCCCTTCAGGAGTTTTAATCCTTGTTTCCCAGTTAGAGTGCTTCAAACTGATGCTGCCATAGACTTTCTAACATCAAATATATATCATTGGTTTGAGAATGCAAGTCATCACCAGCCACAAACTCATGGGTGACCTCATTAAGCTGAATCAAACTACAGCCAGCTTTCTTTTTAACCATCCTGGTATCTCTCAAACTTCTTATTTTAGCCAAATCATCCCATTGCTCAGCATTTGCATAAACACTAGCTAGAACTGAATACACCCCACCATCTTGAGGATTTATTTCCATTACATGCTCGGCTGCTTTCTCTGCAATCTCAACATTTCCATGGACCCGACATCCTCCAAGCAGACCACCCCACACAAACACATCACCACGAATGGGCATCGCCTTTATCATCTCACAAGCTTCATCAATCAAACCGGCACGACCAAGCAAATCTGCCATGCACCCATAGTGCTTCAGCTCTCTAATAACCCCATATACGCTCTCCATCTCTGCAAAGAGTCGCCTTGCTTCATCAATGAGACCCGCATGGTTACAACCCACTAAGACTCCAAGAAAGGTAACCCCGTCAAGTCTAATACCAGCCTTAACCATTCTTGACAAATGATCAAGCAATAATTCTCCATAACCATGTACTGCAAATCCAACAAGCATTGCATTCCAAGTATATGAATTCTTCTCGGGACTTGATTCAAATATCTCCCGAGCAGCATCAATGCATCCACATTTTGCGTAGAAGTCCACCAAACCAGTGGCCAAGAATGTATCAATTCTTATCCCCTTTTGTTTGATGTAGTGATGTATTGCCATACCTTTCTCCAATGCCCCTAGCTGAGCACAAGCTGAAAGAACAGAAACCAGCGCAACATTATCAGGACGAACTACCTCCACAACCATCTGATCAAAGAGCTCAATTGCCTCCTTCAATTGCTTCAACTTCACATATCCGGCAATAAGTGTACCCCAAGACACGGCATCTCTGGTAAGCATTTGATCAAATACCTTGAGTGCTCTCCCAGTCTCACCAGCCTTAACAAACCCATCGATCATAACATTGCCAGAAACAACATCCTTCACAGTACTATCATCGAACACCTGCTTTGCATCACGAATTTGCCCACTTACAGAGTAAACAACAATGAGATTATTACAAACAAATATATCCGCCGCAAAACCGAACTTGAAAGATTGACAGTGAAGTCCTTTGGCGAGAGAAACCGATCGGAGTTGAGCGCAAGCTTTGAGTGCAAAAGGGAAGGTGTGAAAATCAGGTGGGATGGAAAAGAAACGCATTTGGGCAAAGAAAGTGAGAGCATTATGAGGAAAAGAAAGGAGGGTGTGGGCACGAATAATGGTATTGTACGAGAAAGTTGAAGGGGTTTTAATTAGGTTGAAGACAGCGACAGCATAATTGATTGAGAAAGGGTTATGGAGAGGAGAGAGGAGAGAGGTGAAGTAGTGAAGGATGTTAGTAAGAAGAAGAGTGGAACAAGGGAAAAGGGAAAGGAGGCCTCTGGTGATGGTTTGGGCATGGACTTGGTGAAGTTGTGTTACGGTGTTGCATTTTTTCACTTGACTTAATAGGAATGCTGATTGCTTGCACACTACCATCCCATTCTCCTCTTGCCAGAGCATATGGTTGGGTATCAAATCAAAACTCCTTAAAAATAGCATGAATGATGAGAAATTGGAGAGGAAAATAGCATGAATGATGAGAAATTGGAGAGGAAAATAGCATGAATGATCAGAAATTGGAGAGGAAAAAACGTGGACGGCAGGATTCGAACCTGCGCGGGACGAGCCCACATGATTTCTAGTCATGCCCGATAACCACTCCGGCACGTCCACTGTGATAAAGTTATGATGATATATATATCAAGTTCATAGATATTATTTTGTCACGATTTTCGAGGAAATAACTTTGCACGTCCTCTTTGTGCATTAATTCATAAAATCATTAGTTCTCACTCTTTCTTTTCCTGCCAACCCAAACTTTACGGAGTATTTCAATCCCAAAAAGATTTCATAGACTTAAATTTCACAATTTTTTTATTTTTTGGGAGAGCTTAGTTTTTACCTTTTTACCCCCCCCCCC